>SNQJ01S0243359.1:0-13413 GCA_010110895.2 Picea sitchensis
GTGAAACTATGACCTAGTGGGGGTGCCCAGGCCACTGAGTCTCCTCATTATCTCTCTAAGAGGTGGGGGACATTACAGAAACCCCCCCCCTCAAGGTACAATGTATGTAAAAATAAGAACTACAGTTTTTAGGCAACTGTGTTCTTCACTCCAAGACGACTTCGCAGAGAATGGAATTTTTGCTTAGTGAAGGTCTTGGTGAATATGTCTGTCATCTGTTCTGCTAAAGGATAGAATTGTAAGTCGATGATCCCCTCATGTACTAAGCCCCAGATGTAGTACATGTGGATCTCGATGTTCTTCGTCCGCTGCCTATGAACTGGATCTCTGCAAAACTTCAGAGTGCTCTGGTTGTCACACCAAATGACGATTGACCGATGAAACTGAATGCCTAACTCATTGAGAAAATGTTGTAGCCACATACCCTGAATGGTTATGTTAACTACCCCTCTATACTTTGTTGTTATCGACAAATTGGTAGGTGCGGACACTAACATATCTCCCTAGATCCACCTGGATCTAGAACAAAACAGGACAGGACATGACTCTTTCCCTAAGTTGTGATCAATGAATCTACTAGTGAGAAGAACCGAGTGACATACCTTTGTATCACTTCCTAGGTCTTTTTTGTTCCCGCTTCACTCTAGTGCTCTTATGAGGTCAATACCAAGACAACAAAAACCAACCAAAGTGAAGACGATAAAGTATATTCAATGTCAACCTATGCATATGATCAAGGAGTTACACAATAAAGTAAAAGTGACTTTATGGGAAAGGGACATGTCGTTGTATCATATTAAATGAAAGTAGAAGATACAACCTGATCACCTTGATGTTGAAATCTTCCTTTCAGTGACCCTTGGTTCCAAAACACACACTCGCTCTGCACTTGCATGAAGAAGATCCAATACCTCTTGATAGACCAAATAGAGTCTTCAAGCTTTTGTCTGAGCAGGGTTATTCACACAATTCTTTCACCAATTCTTCATTCAATCTTGCTTAACCTTTTCCATGAGAAACATTTTAATATATAGGAGAATGAGAGATGGATACATGGATGAGGATGATCCCATCAAATCTGAGAAGTCAGTAGAATGACAACCATGCGAATGCCAACTCATTTTCTAGAAGATTCCCTTCTAGAACCCTCGAGACCTCTTCTCCTTTCCAAGCTTAAAAACAGGTTTGCACCCTATCTATGGAGCAGCTTGGAAATAGTTCGCACCCTAAGTGTGGGTGGCCTATGAGAATCAAGCATTCTTGCACCCTAGCACATAGGAAACCTGCGAACTCACTTTAAAAATGTGTTTTTGGAAGAAGACAATAGTCATTTTTCTCAGGAAAAAAGTCATTGTTGGGAGCCTAAATACATCATTGTTGAAACATCACCAGAGTGACCAAAATCACGTGTAACAGAATGCCCCATAAAGTATGAGGTCAGAACTTGTGACAGCCGAAATACTTTGTAAACTGCGTGCGTGTGTCAGAAACCAGGAGAGCACCTAATCGGAAACTTGCAAACAACCAAGCATATATAGAATATAATACCAGTTCTGAGGTAGGAATTCCCATACTCAGATAAAAAATGAATGAAATCATAAATGTAGGTCATGGCCACCAATCATACACCGTGGATCCGCCGTCAAAATGATGCATAGCCACCAGGAATACAATGTGGATCTATGCAAGAAGACTTAAATTACGATGACATAGCCACATGACATACAAAGTGGATCTATGTGCCGATATAAATTATACATACTCCATCGCAGCCTGGATAAAAAAGATGAGACCTAGGGTCTTCAATCCCATCACCGAAAAGTACCAATCTAGCCATGCGATTACATGTGCTGAAGTCGAACATGGCAGAAACCACTTGATTACCGGTCATTGATGAAAACCGTTAACAAGTGCGAGGGAAATCACCATTGATGTCAATGACTCCCAAGGTACCAAAGAACAATCCGAATGAATTCGAATACATGAGTTGAAGTCGAGCATTCGGCGGAATCTCTCGATCAGGGATAAATGATGTGAACCCCTGTCGAAAGAGAAGAAACATGCCATTAAGGCATGTAGGTTCTAAGTTTCTAAATGATTTCTAAGTCTCGTTTCCGGATAATGAGTTGAAGTCGATGGAACAAGACTCATCATAGGAGGGCCTTGATGTATCCCCCATCAATGACACGAAATAAGTAACAGATTTTGAGGGTGAAATAGAGTATGAATACAGGTTGAAAAAAACACAGGGAAGGCCGACATAGTAAGAATGGACAACTGCAGATGGTCGACTCAATAGAGGGCTTGGATGAACTGCTCTTGAACATATGAATGACACGACCAAGGACTTGGCAACACTGACTCAAAGATGACCCAGGATATGACCTTGTAGGAAGTCGAATGAGAGACAAATGGATTTCCCAAACCGGCTTCAAATGATGAATAGGAGGTGTCATGTTCAAGAGCGACGCTTACTGCCATTAATATGAATACAAAAACACATCCTTTTCCCAAAATTCCCCCCCACCATTTCTGGCGAGTACCTCTTTATTTTTACGCAAGCTTGAGGAGGATAACATATGCTTGTTGATGTAAGCTCATCCTTCGAATGAGTCCCTCGGAGTATATTTAACGAACCCTAGGAAGGAGTGGCTCGGTCCCATTATGGGTCTTTTGATGTTTGTTTAATGAGTCCAAAGATAGAAAACTCGGAGGTTTTTCATGTTTTGAGAGTCTGAAAAACACTTAAAGAGGACTCTCTCAGTTCTTTTTTCGTAAATAGTTCGTTAGGACCGAAAAAGTGATAAACTATTTCCCATCAAACGTTTTGTTTAGATACTTTTACGAGCGTGAACAGAACAAGATCTCTTGGCCATCTTTTCATTTTTATAGAGCGTGAAAAGAACTTAAAGGATACTCCTTTGCGTTCGTCGTTTTCGTGTTACCATGACGAGTACGAAAAGACGAGAAAAGTATACTCGGTTACATTCTCATGTATTTTCGAGCACGAGAACGAACGAAGACTGAGCTCGAGGTTTTTCTAAAAACCCTAAAAAGCAGTCGTACATGCGACAAAAAAGAAAAAAACATCCATACTCCTTCGTTTGGACTTCAAAGTTGCTATATCTGCAAAAAATCACACTCATAGGACTATTAGGCATTAGGTTTTATAGACAAAATAATATAAAAAATCAACAAAAATGGTAAAAAGTAAATAAATATGGATAAAAAGGGCTTTTACCATTTCATTGTGATTTTTCCAAAATCTTTGCCCAATACACCTCATTTTCCCCCAAATTTTGTTGCTCGATCGCGGGAGGCACAAGCGACCATTTGACGAACCGTCTCCGCCAATGAGGTAAGCTCTTGATCTTCTACCTTTTCCATGGTTTATGTTTAGTTTTCATTGGCAATTTTCAGAGTTTTAGGTTCATTTTAGGGCCATAACTTGTGCCCAAACGTTCTCCCAGGCTGGCCATGCGGGACCTGCGATAATCTAGGATTCTCACAGGCGGCCTTAAGGGCACCTGCGAGAATATCTCACTGTGCTAAAGGGGCACCTGCAGGGGCCAAAAAATGAAATTTAACGTTGATTTTTGCTCAATAAAAAATGTGCCAAGTTTTGAAAAAAGTTGTTGACCCTTCTCTCATGGCTCTTGTACAGGTGTTTGACCATCACAATGCTGGAGTGGTGAGAAAGAGAACATGAGGAGGAGGATGCCATTTCCGGGAATGACCCGGGTACCGTCGCTTCTCTTCGGGACTATGGGCTCTTGAAATTCTTCAGAATTCCAGGCATGAGGGCCCAACTCAGATTGTTGCAATACCTAGTTCATATGTGGGACGTGGACCAACAGTTGTTTCACGTGGGAGTCCACACGCTGACCTTAGATATCAAGGATATCTATTTTCTAATGGGATTATCACGGCGTGGATACCATGCTAGTTTGACTGGTGGTCGAGGTGGCTGACTCCCTATGAGTGAGTATTGTCGCCAGTATTGTGTACTTGAGGCAGAAAGAAGCAAGGGCAAGGTTGCTATTTGGGGGGTCCAATACTTGACCCTGTGAACCATCGTGTTCACTATAGCACGCATGGCCAGGAGTGTAGCTCCACAAATGGCTCTCCAGAGATACTTCCAATACGCCATAGAGTGCACAGAGCCTCGAGTCTTCAACTGGTCGGACACAGTTCTCCACAGTATGAAGAGGCAATTAACGAAGTGAAGAAGGGGCAACTTGAAGCAGTTTGGGTACGGATCACTTTTGGTGTCCTTCTTCCTTGAGAGGTTCCCACTGCTGTGATTACATGTTGATTAGGGTTTACCAGCCCCAGAGGATCAGAGGATGATGAGGTGGTGCAACCTCATGGCTTGTCATGTAGCTGGGCCTATAATCAAGTACAATGATTCCTTTTTTGACTGGTTAAGGCCGCAGATGCTGATGATTGACGACTACACATACGCAGGTTTGGATTTTTGAGGGGATCCATATTTGGCCCTGCCTGAGGATGCTCAGTGGGGTGACCTAGGTAAGAAGTACTCATTTTGTTCTTTTTAAATTTTTTTGCAAGTTTTATCATATAAAATGTTTTTATGTTTGTCAAAGAACTAATAAAAAAATATCTTTTTGATGACACAGATGTGGGGCCATATCGACCTCCAGGAACGTCTCCTATTCAACAGTGAGGAGAGGCAGCTCCAGTGGCGAGATGGGATGTCGAAGATTATGAGGCAGTGGAGCAGAACTTGGAGGGGTTGGCCGCGGACATCCCAGATATTGCTATTGGAGAGATCCCTAGACATTACCAGCACCATAATGTGGGTGTGTCAGAGTCTATCGGTCGACTGCTTCGTAGGGTAGCTCGGGTAGTTGTGTGATATCGTGAGCATCACCCATGATGCTATTTTGTAGAAGCTATGAGCTTCATATTTTGAGATTTTGGTCCTTGGACAGAAACTTTTTGTAAAAAACGTTTTGATCATTATATACATATATACGGCTTTTACCGGCTTATTTTATGTTGTGCGATACATGTGATATGTGATTGGTTTATAAATGGCCCAAATGTTTGTCTAATATATAGTTAGCTAATGCATCATTCAATGTATTTAGACATCTAGGAATGTGTTGATACTCAATATAATCAAAATAACATTCCAAGAGGCGAATTCGTAAATATACCCGTAATAAAGTAGGACTTCGAATAATATAGACATTACTTAGCTGAAGTACTACTAGCTGCGAATAGAGTCGTACAACCAGGTGGTGGATACCGAGCAAAATAGTATCAATCAACAATTCGATGACGGCGCTATATTCTTCCATATTGTTGGTCGCACGACCGAGACACCCACCTCGTAGAGTGATAAGTTTGTTTGTAGGGGCGTAAATTTCCCAAGCAGCAGAAGCAAGGTTCTGAGTACTATGACTAGCGCCATCAGTGAAGCCAAAGTGGGGTAGCGAAGACTCTGACATCTGGAAACCAAGCACAGCGTAACATAAGCAGTCGAGGGCAGAGACCAAATAACGAAAAAATGCATACTAAAGTAACACACAAAAAGTATGATACAATAAAATACAAGTACTGCTGCCCAGGTGATCTTAGGCATAGTACTTCTTTAAGTACAACCCATTTCTGGGTTCACCCAAAGGGATACCATCATAGTCCACTAACTCGTAAGCTCCTTTCTCCAAAACTCGTCTAATGATATAAGGACCTCGCCACATAGCTTCAAATTTTCCTGCTCCTAGCATATCCCGATCTTGTTCGTAAAGGAGAACCAGATCACCTTCGGAGAAAACGTGAGGCTTGACATGTTTGTCATATTGGGCTTTAACACGTTTCTTCTGGGCTTCTATGACTAGGGTGGCATCGCGATGAGTTTCATCTAATCGCATGAGATGCAACAGATGTTCTTCTTCAGTAGAAGTGTTTGGGAGAAGTTCGACGGCTAGTTTTAGGGAGGGTATCTCACATTCAATTGGTAGGATGGCTTCTAGACCATAAACTAACTGGAACGGTGTAAACCCGATAACAGACTTAACAGATGTCTGGTAATCCCACAATGCTAAAAACAACATCGTGTGCCAAATTGTTTTGTGAATCCCTATCATTCGTCGAAGCATGGTAATGAGGACTTTGTTAATTTCTTCAACTTGGTCCTTGGATTGTGGGTAATAGGGTGTTGAGTTTTCATGGTGAAGACCCAATTTTTCAGTGAGTTCGGACATCATGAAGTTTCTAAAGTGGCTACCGTGATCAGTAATGATAGTCTGAGGAACACCAAAATGAGCTATGATGTGATTGAATATGAATAATGATGCGGTCTTTCCAGTGTTGTTGAATGTTGGCATTGCCTTGGCCCATTTCGTAAAATAATCTACGGCTACAATAATGTATCCATGCCCCCCCGACCGAGTGAGGGTGACATGTCATGAAATCGATACCCCATTTCACAAAAGACCCAACGAAGACCATAGGGTGAAGAGGAGCAGGGTGTGACTGTATTTTATTGTTGTAGGTCTGGAAAGCGTGGCATTTTTGGACGACAATTATACAATCGTTGAATAAAGAAGGCCAAAAATACCCTGCTCGTAAGATATTTTGGGTAGTAGCATACCCAGACATATGACCACCACAGGCTCTAGAATGGTAGTCATTTAGGTATTTCTTGTCTTCGTCAAACGTGAGGCAGCGTCGAAAAATGGAGTCAATCCCACGATGATAAAGAGTATCACCGAGGATAATATACTGATGGGCTTGGTAGCGTATTCGACGATGGTCAATACTAGAAAAATTGGGCCAGAAAGTCTGGGTTTGGAGATATATGATGATATCTCTGTACCAAAGATCATCGGAACTACTCAGGAAAAGGGATTCATCAGGTAATGAATCAGCTGCTACATTTTCTATCTCAGAGTAGGGAAGGTCGCATATCAACTCGGCAAACACTAAGGATTTCTTGGACTTAGCGTGTTCAAATTCTAAGTCAAAATCCTAGAGTATCACGATCCATTAGGAGTATTTTCCCCCTAATAGTTGACGTGTAAGAATGTGTTGCATAGGGTTGCAGTTAGAAACTACCGCAGTCTTGCGAGAAATGATATAGTGCCGGAAACGTTGAACTGCTTGGATGGATGCCAAGGCCAGTTTTTCAACATGTAAATACTTGGTTTTGGTAGTCATAAGACTTTGACTCAAGTAATAGATGACATGTTCATCATGAGAATCATCCTCCTGAATGAGAACTATAGCGATAGTGTAGTCCGAGGCTGCGAGGTAGAGGAAATAATCCCGACTGTAATAAGGTGGGAAGAGTAGTGGGGTACGTGTCAGAGACAATTTCAAAGCTTCGAAAGATTTGTTGGCGGTGGTATCCCATATGAACTCAGACCCTTTCTTGAGCAGTCGCGTAAATCCAAGAGTTAGCTCGGCATAGTTCGGGATGAAACGATGAAGAAAGTTTGCCTTCCCTTGCAAACTTTGTATCTAGCGAAGTGAGGAAGGAGGAGGGAGATTGAGAATCGTCTCGAACTTCAAAGGATCTACCCTGATCCCTTGATGTGAAACAATAAAGATTAGAAGTCGGCTAGATTCTACGTAGAAAACACATTTGTGGGGATTCAAGCGTATATGGTAAAATCGACAGCGAAGGAAAATGGCGCGGAGGTGTATTGGATGATCTACATGGTGCATGGAAAGAGCGGGTAAGTCATCTAGATATGGTTGCATTATGTGCTTGATATCATGGAAGGCATAAGACATAGTGTGCTGAAAAGTTGTGCCAACATTTTTTAAACCAAAAGGAAGTTTTCGATAGGCAAAAGTGCCCCAAGGACAAATAAAAACGGTTTTGTGATGGTCCACGGGAATGATATTGATTTGATTATATCCGTAGAAACCATCCATCAGAGATAAGATTTCACTTCCGGCACAATCGTCGATGATCTGGTCGACGAAGGGGGTAGGAAATTTGTCTTTAGTACAAGCTTTGTTAATATCCCTATAATCAATGCACATGCGGATTATGCCTTGTTTCTTGTCGATCGGGACAAGATTGGAAACCTAGTCAGTGAGAGCCACAAGGTAAACAAAGCCGACTTTGAGAAGTTTCTTGACTTCAAGCTTGATAGCGACCGCTTTACGTGGGTGGATTAGACAAAGTCATTGCCGGACGGGTTTAGCATCTGGGTATGTCTTAATCTCTTGTATCACAATGTTGGGGTCAATACTCGACATTTCTTCATAGCTCCAGGCGAAGATGTCACAAAATTCTTTGAAAAACGACCTGTAGGTGACAATTTCGTCAGGGGAACACGAAGCTCCGATATGCACATTTTCGACAATTCCAGGTTTTATGGATATGTCGAGGGGGATGGTGGGTGAGATATTACTTAAGTTCCCTTCGTAAAACACATCGTGTGTAGACTCGGGAATGGTAGAAATGAGGACAACGATCGACGGGGTCGAGATCCGTTGGTAACCCTCGATGGTGTGTTGTTCCAGGAAGAGGATGGAACGATGATGTCGATTGTCCCAGGGGGTGTCTTCTATAACAGACATAATCATCTCGTCTGTGGGAAAAATGACACGAAAAGGATCTGGAGATAAATCACCAAGAGAGGGGGTAGAAGGGGTTGTCGATTGAATCGCCTGATAGGCGGATTCAACCGGACTCAAAGGCATTTCGTCACCATAACGAAGATGATCTCCGGGGTTGGGTACCATCCATGGGTCGTGAGACACCGAGGTTCTGTGAATAGAGGTAGAGATCATGTTGATTGAGGTGACAGACAGGTGTGGAACATCGGGTGGTGGGATGGGGAAAGTACCCATCAACGAGGAATATTTAAGAAGACCCACACCGACGTCCTCGTATCCGGGGGGGGTTTTGCAATGAACGGTACGTTGCTAGTACGTGTATCGGAGTGAAAGAAGGCTAATTGGTCGACAATGACTACCTTTCCTTGATGTGGGAAACGCACGACATAGAAAAGAGTCGACACAACTGCATGCATGGAATCAATCCAACTACGACCAAGTAGAAGGTTGTAATTGAGAGGAGCATCAAAGACCTCCACTTCAACTTGGACCATTTTTCCTTCTAACGTAATCGAAAATGAAGGAAGGACACCGTAGGGCTTAAAATCAGAGCCATTAAAGGCTTTAAGTGTGTTGTGGGATTCAGTCAGAGGAGGAGAGTCGATGGCTTTCCAACAGGTAATAGACATGACACACGTCGAGGCACCCTCATCAATAACTGTTCTACAAATGTTTTTGTTGGAGACAATAACTTGTATTTGGAATGCGAGTTGAGGGGGTAGCCTTGGAATGTGATATTCCAAGTAAAAAATTATTAAATTCGTATCCGTAGGGTCGATTCCACCAATAAATTCAACAATGCCTTCCATTGTATAGGACAACTCTGAAGGACTTCGAGGGCTGACATCGCGGATGGTGCTTGGGCCAGATCTTTGACAATACTGTAGTTCTGGGCAACACATGCATGGGGATTGAAAGCCGATTTTCAAACAACACCCTTTGGAGGAGGGAAAAGAACTGTATTGAGGCTCAGTCGTTCGAGATGAAGAGGATCATTGGTAGGTGGCATTGTGGGAGATGGTTGGACCAACGAAGGAAGTATCACATCAACCTTCTCTTTGGAGGAAGAATAATCTTTGGCTTGAGTGGTAAGTGTGATGTCATTCTTCTTTGAATCGCTTGTACACATTAAGACATAGGATGTATTGGAGGGGGAAGGTTGGTCATGAATGACCAATTGGGCCTGTTGTTGAGAAGGGAAGGGTTGTGACAATATGGCTGGAGTGGGAGGTTTCATGGTCCCTTGAAGGAACTTAGTAACCTCGGCTCGTCGTGGACAATCCTTAGTGTAGTGATCATCACTACAGATAAGACAAGGGTATCAGGGTTTGCGCTTATCCCTATCATCAACAGGTGGTGTTTTGGTTCTCTTTGTTTGCGAATTATTTTTTTCCTCCTTATTCTTACCCTTTTCTTTTCTGGATTTATTTTTACCGGCGGGGTAGATTGAACAACATTTACCTCAGAAGTCTTGCCGATGGGAGGGGTAGGAGACGGAGCATTTTGAACATTAGAAGAAATGGGTTTGGGGTTTTTTCTAGAGGCTTGGACGGAATGAGTATGGGCATGGAAAGTGTCAATCACACCATTGGCTGCATGAGAAGTAGTAGGAGTAGTTGAAGTAGTGGAAGTAGAAGGATGAGGTGCATCAGGGAGTAAGTTGTAAAGAGTACCTGTTTGTGAGTAAACGAGGTCAAGGTATTGAGCACGACCAATTGCCTGTTCTTCTCTGACAACTCCACCCATGGCAATGTCACGAGTGATGTCATTCACAAATGATTTCGTGAACCACTATGCCAGCAACTAATCGAGAAGTTCGAGTTTGATGAGACATCATCTCCATCGCCACTCATGAATGTGATCAGAGATATGAGTGGCTTTGGTTTGTTTGAAAGAACTCAAAATCTTGGTTCCCATTTCATAGCGGATCAGTAACTGGTAGTGGGTGAGGAAAGCCATAGCGAGGGTGTTGAATTCGACAAAGAAGCCTTGTGGTAATTCTATATACCACTTCACGACGGAACCTGTGAGGGTTCGCTGAAAAAGGCGTAAATGAATAGAGTCATCCATCAAGGAGGATGAGCACCAAAGGTGAAAAGTCATGACATGATTGTTCTGGTCCTCTCCCGGTTTGCCATCAAATTTAGGGATGTTGGATGGTAGTTTAGCCGGTATGGTGGGCCATTGAGGAGAGTGAAGGATCAGATCATTTAAAATCCTCGAGAGATCCGGGAGGTCCAGGGTGGCTAAGAAAGGTAACTGTCTATTCACATGCAGGTACTGGTGACTTTGGGGGGGGAGTCCCGTCGGTAAACCAGTGGGACCATACGCAGTCTGCATATAATGCGAAGACTCGGGCAGATTCAGTTGTTGGTGTGGAGGCCAGTAATTCACAGAGTTGAACCCTTGGACCGGGGCGTGGGGTTGAGTGTGCGAGCCCAAAATAGGATTAGACGTACCTGGATATGGTTGGCCTATACTAGGGGGTATGATGGAGTTAGCTTGAGGCTGTTGCCGCCCAGTTGATTGAGGATTATGTTGTATCAGATGATTCCAATACTGGGCCAAGGATGGAGGTATGTTTTTTCCATAAGGTGGGGTTGGTGGGGGTTTCCCTCCAATCGGGGGCTGTGTCCCAATTGGGATTTGTCCTGCAAGGGGGGGTTGAGTTTGGCCTCCTTGGTGAAATTGTCCACCAACAGGAATTTGGTAACTAGGTGTGAAAGACGAGATGGTGCCACTAGGATTAGTGCCCCCGATAGAGGATGGAAGAGGTCCTCTGGAAGGGGGTGGAGGAAGTGTCGGAACGAAACTAGGAAGATGGTGCCTAGAAGGAGTGAAACCCTTAGGAGTCTCAGACGTGAGTTGTGTAGGAGCGGGAATAGAAGCATTCAACTCATGATATCTGGGTTGAAGCGTCGGGGTGAATCTAGGCAAAAGTGGTGTGCCAATGGCGGCTTGGCTAGCCGTTGTGATCCCAGTGTGAGGACTTGTAGTATCTGAGACCATTGTGTAATGGGCCGTTTGTAGAGGTATAGTAAAGATGTGGCTAGCTGGCAGGGCTTCTGTACCAGGAAAATAATAAGCAGTAGTAAAAGGTACTGCGTCTGGATTAGATGTTTCAGGTAGCTCAGGTGCGAAAATGATATCAATGCCTGCTCCTGAGCCAAAGAGATCCCGTCTATAAACGCCGGTAGTCCAAAAAGGATCTTGACCCTCAGGTCCTAAGAAAGGTCCAGTTGGTGACCCAGAAGACTGAATAACTAAGTCTCCAGAAGAATTCACTCGCACAATACGTCTCTCGGAGTCTGTTGACGGGCGAAATTGACCGCTCGTCAACTGGAAGAGTGAATCCGGTTCGAGGTTGTCTAATTAACCCAAGACGTTTGGATTAATTCACTTTGACGAGTGTAATGGCTTCGTTGGCCAATCTAAAGTCCTAAGGGAAGCGAAAATAACTAAAAGAAATGCAATAAATTACTAAATAATAATCGTTGAAATATATATGTACATCTAATATATATGTACAGTTTATCTAATTAATACTTATATAATAGTTATATTTATCATATATACAACATATACAAATAATGAGTTTTAATCTGAACTCATAGAAAATCAAATGTTTAATGATTCTTTCGATGAAAGTAATAAAAAAAGCGAAAATACTATTTGTTTTTTGGTTTGTTTTCTTGTTTATATGCATCCATAAAATCAAATATTAAACTACGTAATTAAACAAAAAGATATAGATAGTGAAAATTATACTATATATGAAAACTTCTATAATAAGCAAGCAAATGAAATAAAAGAACAGACTAACCTATTAATGCATCCAACGTCTATACAATAGAGAATATCCAGCCACCTTATCCAAGAAGTAAACCTGCAACGAATCTTAAGATTGCTCCGAATAAATGCGAAACAATATGTTGGAAACTGAGTTTTGATAACAGAACATATAATGGAGATAGTCACAGTGATCTTGTGATTTACAGTAACTACAGTGAGATAAATCTTGCTGTAAGAACTTGTATTTAAACATTCAACAGAAAATTAGAGACAAATCTCATAATTTGAATTGAATCGATGATCACCCTATATTGTATCTGAAACATGACATATGGACAACATGTAAAAATGAATTATTTCAACTCATGATAAATAATGAAGACAAAAGCAATCACCATCTATTATCACATCGAAATAAATTGAACTTAAACTAAGACATCATACACAAAAGCTAAAGCTATAATATGCATTATGTTCCATTCAAGTCTGTGTGTAATTGTCCATACTTCAGCCCCAGGCCGAGATGCCTTTGTTTACAAAATGATAAGTTTATAAAGGCCTCAGGAAAGATAACTGTTTCTGTTCCTGAGATCAAATATTTATTTCAAAAATAAAGGGGGATGCAACCACCCTGATCCTACTAAATTCTACAAAACTAACAACAATTCATTTATTTCATTCAAAATACATCATAGATATGACCGGAAGGTCTCAAGAGTGCCTCAAATCAATTTTGAAATCATAGATCCTTGAATATCCTGAAAGAAAAGAGAAATGGAAAGATTTCAGATATATTTTCTATCATTAATTTACACAATTCGAATTAACATAACTGGCTACAGAATCTTGCGATTCTGTAGCTAGTTATTTTAGTAAATGAAATCTCATTTTATTTAATGAATAAAAAAGACTAATTTAATAATGAAATATAGTTTATTCAACAAACCAAATAATCTAACTTAAGAATGAATAGAAACATGCTATTAATTTAAGAGATCATACCTCTAACCATGAAAT
>SNQJ01S0243361.1:0-13337 GCA_010110895.2 Picea sitchensis
ATCTCAAAAAAACATTACCCAAAGCCTCAATCCCATCAATAGATCTAGAAGTCAGGGCCCTAAACCACTTTCTAGCCTCGCCTTCAAGGCTATGGACGAAAATTCTCATCCATACGTCTACATGCATGATAACATGATCATCTGTAAAACTGTAAAAGGCTTCAAGGTGTTCATTTGCTGCTATGTCCCCTTCGCCTGTAAACTTGGGCGGATGCTTAAGGTAGCCATCTATTGGAAGGGAATTAAGAGGCTGAGGTAACACAAGGGGAGCATACCTAGCAGCTATTATAGCCTCCATTCTGGTCATGGGGGGATTTGCTCCTGCCATAGGAATATTAGGTGGAGGAGAACTCGGAGGAGAAGGAGCTCAAATAGGGGATACTGGAAATGAGCTTCCAGATGGAAGGAGAAACAATGGGGGATTCAGAGAGAAGGCTAAAGGGCTTGAGTCAATAGATACTTCTCTCTATGCAATAGTAGCAACAGTAACAAGAGGAGGAGTGGTAAAGCTAGGAGCTGGGAAATCTTATATGGTCCTGCATCTACGCCAAGGTACATCTTCAGGGCAGAGGGGAGTGACAAGGATGTCTCCTCCAATCCCAGACCAGGTGGGGAAAACTCAGCAGGAACACTCCCGAAATTTAGGAAATGGGAAACTTCAGAAAAAGGTCTGCTAGGAAGCTGAGAAGAAGAAAATGGAGTTCCTACAGAAGGAGATGGCATATTACCTGGTTTGGCGGTGGAAGTTTCTCCTTCAGAGGCCTTTCCTTTTCTGAAAATCTCCTCTGGATCAGCTTCAGGTGTAGATAGAGGCAACTATGGATGGGACTGTGTGTGTCTACCTCCGGAAGCCATAACTAAAACAGCAGGTTCGCCACAGTGGAGTCATCACAATGGAGTCGCCAGGTGCATAGTAGCAATCTCGTAAGGCTCTTATGCCTGATGCACCTTCAGAATCAGAGGCTCAATGTCGTTCAATCCCAAGGAAATTTTTCAACTTCGTCCCCGACAACAGTGCCAGAAATGTTGGCTACAGAAGTCAGTCCTGGATTGTGGCAGGAGTAAGCCCGAGGCCCATAAATTTATGTCACGAGTTGTTAAAAGGGGGAGATCGAATGGAAGTAAACTAAGAACAATATCACTCACTCAAAAAACTGGGTTGGGACAACAAGGACATGCGAGGTCTTGATTTAACTTAGGCCAGTAAATTTGCATAGTAGTGAGTAAGTGAAATAAAGAAAGGTGAAAAGTCTTAGATATGAGATCCTCTCAGACCAGAGAAACTTCAAAGTAAACCTCAAACATTGCGGAACGAATGCAATCAAACATGCATTATCAAGTTACAGCAACACCCGACTGGATCATCCATACCCGGGCTTTCAAATTTAGAGGAACAAGGAAATGAGGAGATTGGCCGCCATTAAACAATAAATCTCAAAATATCATTTCTATAACCAAAGAACCAGAGGCTTTGTTAAAGCTTTACAGTCGGGAGCTTATCTCTACCATCGATCCTTACAAAAATACAAAAACTGAGTATATATACTCAGAGAAATTCGCTCTCTTGGCAGCAAGAGGGTAGGTGAGACATTAAAGTATAACTTAGTGTGTGCAGGTTCTTATGATCAGTCGAGGACATTAGATCGACATGGCTCTTTTGAGAAAAACTGCACACAGGATGATCTTGTGCAGACTGCCTGCCAACACCTCCATGCCCTGCATTCATGGCTTGAGCTGAGGTCTCAACCACCTACTCAATATTCATTAACTGCCTTTTCCATGGAGGGTGGCCAAGACTGAAAACATAAAGGAGTGACCCCTTTGTCCTTTGAAGTCCCGGTAGCCGAAATGCCGAAACGAATCCTGGGCGCTTCTTCATTTCACATTTTGGGTTTCGGGGATTCCCGATGTAGTGAAAGAAATCACCCCTTATCTCTTGAACTCCCGGTAGATGGAATGCCGAAATGGCTTGTGGGAAGATTTTACATTTCGCGCTTCGGGTTTCAGGGTTTCGAAATGCAGTGGAAGAAATCTCCCCGCTTCTCTTGAACTCCCGGTAGTCGGAATGCTGAAATGGCTTGTGGATGGATTTTACATTTCACGCTTCGGGTTTCGGGGTTTCGAAATGCAGTGGAAGAAAGCACCCCTTGTCTCTTGAACTCCCGGTAGCCGGAATGCCAAAATGTCTTGTGGGTGGATTTTACATTTCTCTCTTCGGGTTTCGGGGTTTCGAAATGTAGTGGAAGAAAGCACCCCTTGTCTCTTGAACTCCCAGTAGCCGGAATGCCGAAATGGATTGTGGGAAGATTTTACATTTCGCGTTTCATGTTTTGGGGATTCCCGATGTAGTGGAAGAGCGGCTCCCTTGTTTCTTGAACTCCTGGTAGCCAGAATGCCGAAATGGCTTTTGGGCGCTTTTACATTTCGTGCTTTAGGTTTCGGGGTTTCCTGATGCAGTGGAAGAGAAAAACCCTTAGTCCTTTGAAGTCCTGGTAGCCGAAATGCCGAAATGGCTCATCATTCCACGAATTTGGTGATAAGAAATGAGCCCATGCACTATACCTCGTGCAATTCTGTGACTCAAGCCTACTCGATGACCATCAATCTACATCTGTGGATCCTCGCTACTAAAAACAACAGCTCGCTCGCTTGATCGTAGGCCCGAAATGGACTTCTTCTTTGTGTTGTGTTCGATTCTCATGACTTTGCGAGAATTGGCGCTAACAACTGTTACTAGGGGTCAAGGCCATACCAACCAAGCTGAACAATTATTGCTAAAAGGTACTCATGAACCTGCTATCCCTGTCACTGACAATGGTTTTGGGTAAGCCATGTAACCTGAAAATCTCCCTAAAAAACAGTTCATCCACCTGTGTTGCATTGAAGTATGTGTCTATGGAGAAGAAGTGTTTAAACTTCATCAACCTGTTCACCACCAAAAAATGCAGTCCTTCCCCTTTGTTCTTGGCAACCCAGTGATGAAATCCATGTATATGCTTTCCCACTTATGCTTTGGAATGGGTAAGGGTTGTAGTAATACTGCTAGGTGAGTATGCTCATCCTTGTTCACCTGGCATGTAGTACACTCCTTTACATGATTTATTACATCCTCTTTGAGGCCCTTCCATGAGAACCTCTCTCTTACTTGCATGTATGTATTATTGATTCCCTGGTGCCCTACGATTGGTGAGTCATGACACACCTGCAATACTTTATCCTTGAAGGTTGATCGAGGAACCAAAACGTTTGGCCCTTGTAGTATATGAGGTCATTTATAATTCTGAAGTTATCATCCTGTACCTGTCCATCTAATAGCTAACAAGCAAACTGATCCTTTGCATACTCCATCACCAAGTGGTCTTTCCAGTCAACGGATACACCTGTCATGGAAAAGATGGATGGCCTTCTAGATAATGCATTAGCCACCACGTTGTTCTTCCCTTTGACAAATTCAATGTCAAAGTCATAGGCCTGTATTCTGCTTACCCATTTTTGGTACCTCTCATTTAATTCCTTCTGTTCCAATAGGCATTTAAGACTGTTATGATCTGATTTGACCATAAACCGTGCACCTACCAGATATTGCTAGAATTTTGCTAGTGCATGCATGATAGCCAACATTTCTTTTCCATAAATTCTGTAGAGTAGCTCAGGACCCCTGAGTTTTCGGCTTTCATAGGCAAGAGGGTGCCTATTCTGCATCAGTACGACCCCCATCCCTTCTCCTGAGGCATCACACTCCAAGGTGAAGGGTAGGATGAAATCTGAAAGGGCTAGGACTGGGCATGTGCTCATTAACTTCTTCATCTTGTCCATCGTCATTTGAGCTTCCTCATTCCATTTGAATTCTCCTTTCTTAGTCAAAGTGATCAAGGGTGCACACAGCTGAGAAAAACCCTTGACAAATTTCCTATAGTACGTGCATATGCCCAGAAATCCTCTTAACTCTGTAAGTGTCTTAGGAGTAGGCCACTCCATAATGGCTTTTATTTTCTCCTGATGTGCCTGTACCCCTTTTGCTCCAATGATGTGCCCCAGGTAAAGAACTTTTGTCATTCCAAACTCACATTTGAACTCCTTAGCGTATAGTGATTGTTCCTCCATGGTTGATAGAATCTGATCCACATGCTAGAGGTGTTCCTCCCATGTCTTGTTGTAAATGAGCAAGTCATCAAAAAATACCAACAGGTGCTTCCTCAACTGCTTATTGAACACATGGTTCATGCAAGATTGGAACGTGGTTGGGGCATTGGTTAACCTGAAGGGCATCACTAAGAACTCATAATGGTCATAATGACACCTGAAAGTTGTTTTTGAGATGTCCTCCTCCCTCATTTTGATCTGATGATAGTCGGAACGAAGGTCAATCTTTGTGAAGTAGACAGATCCATGCAATTCATCTAGCAGCTCATCAATCCTTGTTATCGGGTATCTGTTTTTTATTGTCTTTTTATTCAAGGCCCTGAAGTCGATGCACATTCTCATAGTGCCATTCTTCTTCTTAACTAGCACTACTGAAGAAGCAAAAGGGCTAGTGCTTGGGCTGATGTGCCCCATGTCCAAAAGTTCCTTAATGGCCTTCTCTATCTTGTCTTTGTACTTCTTCGGATGCCTGTATGGTGTGGTGATGACTGGTCTAGCTCCTTCCTCTAGATCAATAATATTCTCAAACCCCCTTTTTGGTGGAAACCCTGGAGGAATCGGTCCAAACACCTTGTGGTGCTTGTCAAGGATTTCTTGGATCTCTGGGGTGTAGTGAACCTTACCTTTCTCATCCACATATGATGAAATCCTGCATTCTACTACATATAATATCTCATCTCTTCGGAATATGGCCTCCATCCTCTTGGTCGTGATCACCTTTGCAACATTCCCTGTCATGCCCCAGAGAACTACCTTTCGTCCACCCTCCTCTGTAAATGAAATCTCCATGGTTTTGTAGTTGGTGGTGATAGGCCCCAACGTACTGAGCCACTGAAATCCAAGGATGATGTTGGCATATGGGAGGTCCATGACATAGACGTCTTGTACCAACTCATGCCTACCCAATGTAAGCTTCATACCAGGAATGCACCTATCACAAGGCACAGTGCTTCCCCCTGCTACCTCCACCTTGAACCTTTCAAACTCTACTGTGGGTATATGCCTCCTTTTTAGCAATGCTGAATCAATGAAGTTATGAGAATCTCCCCCATCAATCAGAACCGATACCTTCTGTCCCTGCAAGACTCCCCTCATCCGAAAGGTGTTATATTTGGGCACTCTGCTGATAGATGCCTAGGTGGTTTCTCCTCAGTCGTACTGTCCTATCTTGTGATATCCTCCTTTGTTGTCTCAATGGTCTCGGCCTCAATGTTCTGTATCTGGCCGATATCCTCCTCTTCCTCGTTGTCTAAAGTGACTTCTGTGTAATGCACTTGCCCACGACCCATGCATTTGTGTGCTGGGTTTCATGGTTCCTTTCAAGTGAAGCAAAGATGCTTCCTCCTCGGTTCCATTTTTGTGTTCTCATCCACTCTGCCACGACCCCTATCAAAACTCCTTCCATCACATCCTCCTTGGTTCATTGGAGGTCTTTGGTCTCTCCCTCCAGTATTAAGAGGTGTTCTAGGCATAAATTTCAGCCTAGTATCCTGTCTCAGGTCCCTCGTTCTCCAGATAGCATCCTGTAGGTTGGTAGGCTTAAAATCCTTTACCCAACCCTTCAAGGGCTCCATCATCCCCTCAGTGAAGAGCATCATGAGTCTGGTTGGTGATATATATTGCACCATCACGACCAACCTCTGAAATTATTCAATGAATGCCTAGACTGTACCTATTTGTTTAAGCTGTGTGAGCTTTGGATCCCCTTAATCAAATCTATCAATAAGCCTTTGAGTGAATTATGTCTAGGACACTATCTGAGTGTGGCCTAGTGTGGTGAGTCCATGGTACCACCAATCTTGAGCCTTACCATCCAAGTACATTCTGGTAAATTTGATGCTTCCATCTCCCTCATGGGATTAAGCTGTAGATAGGTATCTATCTTTTGCACCCATGCTTGTGTTGTCATCTTAGTCGTACCATCAAAGTATGGGATCTCTATCTTCCCTGCTCTTCGTTCAAACTAAAAACTACTCTTGTGGTTTGGCCTGGGCTTATTTCTGAACTTGAGTTGACAATATTGATCCAGGGACATCTGTCTCTGAATGATCATATCCAGGTCATAGTACTCCTTAGTACACTGTGCCATCTTCCCCACAAAGTCGTCCACCTGCTCCTGCTGCACCTGTTCATCTGTGAATGTGGGAAAGTATGGTCTAGGGTTAGCCCTGCTACCCATTTGTCCATATGACGTGCCTCCTCCATGGCTTCCCTCATATCTGGGAGCTTTCTCTAGATTATATCTAATTTCACCCTGGGATCCACCAGATCCACCAACCACTTTGTTTCCATACGTCTCAGGGTCTTTCCCCTGATGATTCATCTTCATTAAGAGCTAGGTTATCATCATATGGTTCTAATCAATCTTTCTCAGATTCCCATCTACCTTCTTTAAGCTCTCAGTGATTTTGGCATGTTCCCTTCGGTTTGTCTCCTGGCTTTCCTGCAAGTGATGGACCAAGTTGCTTTCTGTAAGATTTAGGGTCTTATGGAATTCAACTGCTAAGTAGGCCAAGCCCTGTGGCTCACGGTTTTCCCCTGTGTTATCACCATATAATTCCCAGATAGCGTCCGAGTTTCATAAATCTATGGGACATTAAATCGCCACAAAGCTGTGAAATTTGGAAGACTCGGTTGTACCTGGCGACGTATGGACGAAATAACGGAGATATGAAGGGTAAATCTTGATAGACCATCGATTCCGAAATCAGCCTAAATCAACGACTGGGACATGTATCGGAGAGATAACTAGCACAAAAGTTAAGTGGTCGAGGGTGGGCCGGGAGAAAACTGTCACATTTTTTAATAGAACGTGTGGTGCCCTTAGAAGTACGTCGGAGAGGAGGGTTGTCTGACCTAAACCACCTTTTCTCAACTTCCGATGACAAAGTTGCCAGACAAGACATGGACTGTAGATCTTGAAGCCATCCGGATCGA
Source organism: Picea sitchensis (assembly GCA_010110895.2). Classification (NCBI taxonomy): domain Eukaryota; kingdom Viridiplantae; phylum Streptophyta; class Pinopsida; order Pinales; family Pinaceae; genus Picea; species Picea sitchensis. Next base: position 7,081 of record SNQJ01S0243361.1, read on the forward strand.
CGACTGAGGTGTCTTTCGGTGATTGAAGTAGCACAAGGATTAGCTGACAGAGGGGGTACCGAGAAAACTACCCTGGTTTAAATCATGGATACGTGGCGTCCTCTGAGACACATCGAGGCTAAAGCTGGTTCATCCAAAACCACTTTTCACCAAGATATGATGGTAATAGATGCCTATAAAAAGAAGAACCCCTGGGCATTATTCTATGGGTATTCGAAGCAGTCGAACGTTCAGATATTTGGCGCAAAGATTCTATTCAAATTTCAAAATTCAGAACCAAACCAGACCAATTTTCTCACCGATTATCAGGTATTCTTCACAATGACTACCAATCCTATTGTTTTATCCATGAGTGAACTGAATATTTCCTCCAGGGAGGATGCCTTAATTGACAGAGATTCTGACATTTTCAACACAGTGACAACAGTCTCACCTGTTTCTGTGTCTAAGATGAATTTATTGAACGACGTTGAATCCCATATATCCTTTCTTGAGGCGACTCGAGCCTCTTTCACCCCTTATGTTGTAGAAACAATTTTCCCATTCCCTAAATTTGTGAGCTGGTGTGCAGAGCGATATTCCCAGAAAGAAAGAGTCGTCTTAAACAAATTAGGGTCAGAAATCTTGTGTAAAATAGATGGCCCGTCGCTCCGACATGCTCTAAATATACCAAATGTCCCCCCTATAGTGTCAGAACCCTTTGAGGAACAGAGAATGATTACGATTTATAGAGAATGCTCGCCTGAGGAAAAAACCTTGTTTCTACAAACCATAGTCAAGCCTGAACACTATTAAGAGAGTCCCTCCTTGCCTGTCAATATAAGTGTCATGATTGTCGAAGTCCAGTGGGCTTGTTCCCTGCTGAGTTAGATTCTAGGTTTGGACAATGACAAGTTTGTGGTAGAGGTTGTGCTAGGTTTCCTGCTATTTTTCTTCCTGTTTGGGCAGTTAGTCCGTGTTAGTTTTGATGAGTTCATTGCAGAAAACATACATCAACAACTGGTTAACTTCAGCTCGTTAAGACATTTCAGATACTATTCTCACTTGTTGAGAATGTTTCTGGGATCTAATAACATTGAGCTTCCTGAGGCTGCATTTATTTCAACCGAGTGTAAAAAGATCACCATGCTCATCTTCATCAACAAGATCATGTTCAGAATATACAGTCTCATTTTTGGTTCAGATCTGCCAAGAGTCCTAGAAGAAATGAAGAGTTCGTTGCAGCCGAGTCCGGAGAATATGATGGGAGACTCGATGTTTTTCACTCAGTCCACCGTGATTTGGGTATATGGATGCCAAGAAGGACCTCACCTTTTACCATTTTTTCTGACTCCTAGGATATTTTCTTTGGAATTTATAAGACAAAGGGTCATCTCAGAGACTGAGCATTTCCTCAAGGCTCACAAGGCTTCTAATCTAAAATTCCCGTTCGTGGTAGCTCCTTTTGTGGTGAAGAGCAAGTCTTGTTTGCCTCAGGTTCAATCCAAACTAAATGAATTTGGGTTCACACAGTTGCAAGGAAGAAGATATGATCCACATCAGATTATACCGAAGAGGATATTGGCAAGAAAACAAGGCCCTCATGAACATGAGCACGTTGAAGAACTGGATAAATTGGCCAATCTAGAAACCTACACAGAAATGGAGGTCATCATGCTGCATGATCAAGAAAAATAGATAGAGATCGCTTTACATCAAATATCAGCACAAAAAACCTCACCCAAGTTGATTATCAAAGCTCTCAAAATGAGCATCTTCAATAAGAGAAGTAGTTCAGAAGCCCTAGGGGCTAGAAGCCAACAAGACACCCTCAAGAAGATGAGAGTCACATCACCCTCCCCAATTATTGACTTGGAGGAGGAAGAACAGAAAGAAAGGATGGGTATGGAGATAGTAGAGACTGCGGTCCAGAACGAAGAAATCAACCCTGAGAACAAACCACAAAATGAAGGCAGCATGAAGGTTTTCAGCAGCAGGAAACACGTATTTGGCTAGACTACCGGGACGGTTTATAAATCTAAGGAAGACTTGCTACATCAGTATTTCGTGAAAGGGAGTATGGAAAATAGTGAGATAAAGGAGCTATTGCCTGAAGTAGAAGGGACATCTCAGAGTAAAGCTCACCTACTTTCAGTCAAAGATGTCGAGAAAAAGACATTCAACATTGCAATGGCCGATAATGATAAGGTATTCGAGTTGAAGGTACACTATGAGAACATCGACGTGCCTGGCAAAGTAAAATTCCATAGAAATTTCAGTGATATGTTGTACGTTGATTACCTAAACTTAGCTCTGAAGGTCGCAAGGTTGACAACACATGTATTGATGCTAGATGGACAATTGAAACAAGAAAATGTGTCCAACAAAGCTTGGATGACACAGGTAAAGAGATTCGAGTATGAAGGTCCACAAGGGGCGAAAACCTCTCTGGACGAAAAGGACAAGATGATCCAAAGTTTGAAGAAAAGATTGAAAATGTCACCTACGGACCATCCACAGACAACAGAGTTAGCTGCTTTGGAGCAGGAAAAGGAAACCTTCAGACGAGAGGCCCTGGACTATAAGGCTAAAGTGTTACAATTGGAGAAAGAGAAAGAAATCCGGTCACAAATGCAGGCCACAAAATCATATATGGAAATTATCATGCCTGCTAATGTAGATGTTGGATCAAGTGTCGAGGGGTTAGTTCAAGCTATGTCCCAAATAAGTTTGAAAACAGGTGAGATCAAGGGTCTCAAAGAAAACTTAGAACAATCGAAACAAGAGATGAAGGTGAAGGATGAGAAATTAGCTCGACTCCACAGAGAGAACCAAGACCTGTAGGAAAGAGTGAGCAAGCTAAAAACCAGGTTGAAGGGAAAAACGCTACTACAGGGAGCCAAACATGTAATATGGGACGCAATTGTTGTGGAGGTTGCTAAGTTTAGAAGTTATCTAAATTTTATCAACGACAAAGACAACATGGATGCTACAGATCGGAACAAATGCGCTGTTGTAAATGAAGTGTTAGCAAAGAAGCCCTCAGAATGGGCCCAAAATTCCATCGACTTACTAAATTCTATACCAATTGCTGATCTTCAGACCATCGGTGTGAAATACAAGATCTCTTTAATCATTTCATCCAGGAGAATCATTGCCAAACACAACCCGCTCAGATCAATCCAGAACAAATCTGTGCAAATGGACCATGGCATACAGGAGTTTAAAGACGCCTTTGAACAATTTTTTGCTAAAGGCCTCCCCTCATTCTAGGACGGTAAAGGCTCATTATACAAGCAAGAAGATTATCATACTCTTCTCATGCAATGCAGGATGGACCATTCCAAGTTTGAAGATATGGAAGAAATTCTGAAAGGCCCTAGCTTGGTAGAACATCTAGCTACCGATTTCGAAATTCTGAACAAGTTCAAAATAGTGAAAGTCAACGTACCGGTCATGTCCTATGCAACATGCATCAATATGGAAATTTTGATTAAAGAAATGATGGATTACGAGATCACCTCTGATGCGCAATGGAAATAACTTGTGCGATTGGGTAAGACAAAATGCCACATCCCCGGAACCAACAGATGATCTCCAGCTGTCACCAATCTTGCAGATCCGACGGAAGTATAAGGCAGAACAGATGTTGCGGAAGTAGCTGGGCGGTCAGAGAGACTATTCATGATGTTGAAATGTTTCTTTTTGCTAATGATTGTAAGTCGTTTCGTATACCGAAACTGACATCCGAAACTGTTACAGAAGCTGAAACGTTTCAGTTTCAGTTATTTTTTATCAAATTGTATAAGTTCTAAGAGACTTGAATGAGATAACGTTGGTAGAAGTGCAAGAGCACCTTTTGGTTGTGTCAAACTCTATTTGTAAATTTTCTGAATTTGAATTGAATACGAATGAAAAAGATTTTGAAGTCTCTATGAAAAGATTCTAACGGGTGGTGATACGAGCTTTGTTTCCTTTCATCATATGTATTTCCTATAGCCTGTCATTTCATTTACATTTTATTATGTTTAAATTGGATAGTTTAAAGGCCCAGAATTCGTCTTGTGACACTCTTGGATTGAGCAATTTAAACTATGTTATTGTCTTCTTAACTTATTAAGAATTCATTTCAGCAATGCTCTGATGCTGTTATTTGTCTTCTTTACTTTCCTACACATATTTTTATTTCAAGAATAACTTAGATTCGTCGCCTTATTTAGGCTTTGTCCTTTGGAGAGTTCTATCATCTTAATGCATTGTTTCCGTTCACTTTCAGAATGTTGACCCCATAGCTCATAGTGTTCCCCCCTTCTTTGCCAACAACCTTATTAAAAATCTCCTAAACAAACCAAATCTAGCCATTGATTTCCATTGATATATCAAGTGACACGAGAGAGCCCTCTCTAAGTTGAGCAGGCTAGTGCCTCAGCTCTAAAGTTGGCTGAAATAGTTACCTCTGTTTTCTGTCTATTTAATCGAACAAAATTTACAGAGTGCTAACATTATGGTGCTGTTGCCTGGGACAAAATTGAAAATTTTCCCTGGGAAAATGACTTAAAGATTTAGTTTGATCCCTGAGGATGATAGTGGACCAAATACCTTAATGGCTGAAGATTATCTTTATCCTGGAGAATCCCTTACTCAGAGACCAGTTGTACTACACTATGTGAGATAGAAACCCTGGCTCCTAAGAAAATCCACACTAGGGGAAATCCAGACCCATAGCCTGCAATCCTTGTCTCTAGCCCTAAAAAGCTTGGCTGAAGAAGAAAAGAAAAGACAGTAACCCCTGTGTTATGTATAGATGGATATTCATCCTTACCTAGAGACAAATTGATCAATATCGAAGACCTTGAGTTTGATCTAAAATTCGAACACTCCCTGTTCATAACCAGGTTTGAATCCCACTTAGTCGAGACCTTATTTGACGAAACAATATTCCAAGATTCGATCCTAGCCGCCTTCGTCAAACCTATAGTGACTCCTGTCTGAAACCGACAGCCTCTCCGATCCCTCACATCAACTATGGCAGCCATATTTTCTCCTCTCATACTACCTGCTCTATTGCATGGCTTACCTTAGGAGTACAACCTGAGGATTCAACTGTATGATGTTGAAGGTAACGTATCAACGCAGAAACACCTAGACTGGTTTAATGATTTCATAGACTTAGAGGAGGTGGATTACGTAGATGTAAAAATGAGTTTTTTTACGCAAAGCCACGCAGGAGATGTAAGAAAATGGTTCAGATCCCTTGCACCAGGAATTATCACAGATTTCACATCTTTTGAGACACTCTTCCTTGCCAGATGGGGGGATAAGAAAAACCCCCTTCAGTTGTTGACACACTACAACAATATGAAGAGGTCGCTTGATGAAACAATGCAGTAGTTTTCGGCTATATTCATGAACATATATAATGCGATTCCTGACGAAGTAAAACCCCCACCCAAAGTTTCTCAGCTCAGATACGTTGATTCCTTAGAAAGTGATTTTTCTTTACTATTGAGGGAACAAATATCTACCACGCTAGATGATATGATGAAAGATGCCATTGAAGTCGAAGTAAACCTTATGGCTTCAGGAAAAATGGCAGCTAGTTTTGGCAGAAACATGGGCAAAAATAAGGATAAGGCATAAAATTCCACATCCCAAACGTCAGAAGAAAGATTCGAAGCGATGATGAGAAACATGGAAAGGATGATGGAAAAAATGGCATTGGGAAACATACCCAACCCTAGGGAACATGGCGATGGTCCACCTAGAAATCCGAGGAGACCCACTGGTCCACAGATTAGACAAAGAGAGTAGAGGAACCGGGGTAATCAGGTGGCTCAAGCAGACCAAACAAATCAAGGAAATCAGGGAGAACAACAAGTAAGACCCCCTTTTCAGAATAATTATATAGATGAAGATTACGATGGACATTTTGAAGATAATGTGAACTGCTGTGATGACAAATAAACTGAGGTGTTTTTTACCAAAGAAGAACATGACCAGTTCATGGATGCTAGTGAAATATTCTTGCAAGATGAGGAGGAAAGGATATCAGTAGGAAAAGAAGATTTTGAGACTGGATTGCAAAACGCCATCATGCAATTCCAAAGGCAATACAATCTCCGAAATCAAAGGGTGCCTCAAAATCCTCTGAAAGGTAATCTCCCAAAGGCAAACCCCTCCAAAGATGCTCAAAGTAACGTGCCCTCTTCTAGTCAGCCCAAAAAATATGCCCCTGTGAAAGACTCCACTACAAATGAGGCTATGGACAAGGGTAAGCA
>SNQJ01S0243362.1:0-13337 GCA_010110895.2 Picea sitchensis
TTAAAGGGTTTTCTATGAACAAACTGAAGGTACATCCATGGGCTCATCCTTATCCCTAGTGGTTTCTAACATATTTATGGAACATTTTGAGTTGTTAGCCTTAAATATCTTTCACCTCAAACCCAAATGTCGGTTCTAGTTTGTTGATGACACATTTTTCATCTAGCCTCATGGTCATTCCAACTTGATATATTTATTCAACCATCTTAATAGTATTCCCCTCAAATCCAATTCACTATGGAAACCCATGAAGACAACTCCATTCCCTTTTTGGAAGTTCTTATATGTCGACTTCCTGATGGCTCACTTTCCCACCAAGTGTACATGAAGAAGACTCACATCGATAGATATCTCCATGCCACTTCCCACCATCATCCTACTAAAAATATGTTATCCTAAAAACCATGATCGCTCGAGCCACCCGCATTCTTGATTGTTGGCACAGGGGCAGACCTAGGGTTCAACGCTTCAAAAATGAACCAACAAAACCCTAACTACCATCCCTTTCGACAACACCTGTGAAGTAGATGAAGTCTCACCCGATGTAGAGGTAGGGGTGGTTGCATGACTCAAGTGCCTACAACCTAGCTGGGACACAAATCTGTGATTATAATACTTAACAAAGTACTTAGAAGTTAACATAGATCATAATTTAACCCTTAGTCACATCGCAAGAGAAACCCTAATTACAACACAACGCAATATTCAACAAGATCTAACACATCCAAGCACTTAGAATATAGAAATAGATCGATCTAGTATTCATTCACATTACCAATCACTAAGCTATTATATCAGATGCATCTAACATATATCATTACACTAAGCATAAATCACATCAATAACATAACAACTATAATGCACAAAGAAACCACAACACATGATATACATGGTTCACCCCAGTGTGGGGCTACGTCCACCAACTCTTCTCTTCTTTATTGTCCTCTGTCAATCTTCTACAAGCATAGAGCCTCAAGAACCCACTCCGCATAGCACATGAGATTTGCGCACACCTCGCCAAGCCCTCCTTCCTCGAGCTAGGTCACAACACAAAACCTCTTTACAGTCACTTGCACTTAGCTTTGCAAGTTCTCATGCACACAGTATGAACATAGCTAACTCAATCACATAGATCCAACTACTTACATCACTCGCACTTAGCACAATATAACACTTAGCACCACATATCTCTTAGACCTAACATGTTTCTTACATTGCCTAGATTTCTATTTATACATTAAAAAAGGGGCCAAGGCATGGGTAAACCCATGGGCCGATATCCCATACCCATTACATAAACCCTAAACCCAAAAATGACCTAAAAATGGGTCGAGATCCCGCGATCTCCACTTCTCTTTGTGCTCCGCCTTTGACCAGCCTGTCAAAGTAACAAAATTGGTCAAACGTGACCAAGGTTCTCCAAAACTTGGTCAAGGGCCAACAGGCCCCCAACACTCACCTGTGACTCATCCCGAGTCACTCTGATCTGGGTAACTCTGCCTCAAATGCCTTGAGATTGGCTCAAGATACCTCGACTTGTTGCTTCTCCAGAGCCTCCTTCTCGGTGAACTCTTGAATAACCTTCTCCATCACAGGTTATTCCAAGCGTTGTTCCACTGTGGTGACCACTTGTTCCATTTATGCACCTCATCCTTCAATTTCCTCAAAAAGTATGCAAGCTGCATCCTACACTAGCTGGAGTCGTTGAGTCACTTCCATGACCTTACTCTGTATGGAATGGACTTGTTGTTGAACCATGCATTGTTCCTGGGATCGTTTCATCCTCTTGACCCCTGATAGTGGCTTCAACTGTGCTTGCATCGTTGCTTCTTCCTGCTTGGCGTCATGAAGTTGTGACTCTAGTCTCCTTAGTTCAGGGTCCTCTACAAGGTGCTTGTAAGTCTGCACACTTCGACTGTTGAGATGTTTACATTCTAAGGCCAATGCCTTGATTCTTTGGACTGTTCTCAAGGCAGTTTCTTCTCTCTAGTCTCACACTTTCTGCGGAGTGCTCAGCACTGCTTGTAACTCCAGTTCTGCTACCCTGTGTTGGAGCTACTGAATGGCTTCAGCAAGCTTCCCTACTTGGCTTTCCACTGGGTCGTCTTCCATCTGTTCTAAGCCTGTCATAGAGCGAAGTGCTCTAGTGACTGCTTCTTTAACTCTAATCTTCTTTGCGAGAACTATTCCTTATCCTTTTAAATCTGCGCTCTATCCTCTGCAAACTTGGCTTGGATATCGTCTTTTTCCTGTTGTGCAACTCGACGTTGTTCTATGGATTCCTATTTTTATTTCTTTAAGGCATTTGTGACCTGTTCTTTTTCTTCCTGAACACGACGAAGACGAGCTTCGGTTGCATCTGTTATTCGATGTAGTTGGGCAGGTTCATCTCCCAACTCTGCTCCTTTTGATGATGGGGGTGCAGTAGACATTGCGTGGCTGGAGTAGAGGACTTTTTGTACCCCTTTCATCTATGCTTCAATTATTTCATACATGGTCTCTTATTTGGCTTCATTGCGCTGTAAGATATATTTTGAGGTATCCGAGATAGTGGAGATGATGAAATATGTGTCGTCCATCGTGAGCACAGTTTGCATCTGTGGTTTACTAGCTTTGGACTTCTTCTGCGATGTAGGTTTCATGGGGGAAACCTTTATTTTCTTAGAGTTATCAGCTTCATTAATATGATCCCCAGGTGGTGTTACTTCACCCTGTATCCTCTTGTCTTCTTCTCCTTTGTCCTCTTCTTTGTCTACTTCGTTATCACCTTCTCCTCCAAGTGAGTCTGAAGAAGTCTCTTCTGATGCATTGTTTGGCTCCTGTACCTCTTTATTTTTCTTCCTTCTGCTACTGTTGGGTGCATCATACTCTTCACGAGTAACCACAAAACTTCTGATGAGGTCGAGGTTGGACAATCACAATTGTCAAAAGTGTTCTCTGTGCAATGCTCGATGGGATAAATAGACAACGCCGTAACAGACTCCTCCAATGGGAAGGGATGAATCAATCAATGCAATTCCATCCGTTATGGCGTGGTCCCAACGGTCTAATGGAAATATTTCTATCCATAATTGTGGTTCGATCCATTCTAGAGCATCATTCTAACGGTCGGGATGCCTCCAACGGTCATATTGCTTCGTCGTGGCGAAGTGCTAATCTTCATTGTTCTGTTATCCCGACGAAGTTCCAGTTCTGCAAACCTTCCTTCTGCAAAGTCCTCCCTGGAACTTCCTATAACTTTTCTAACTTTGCTTTCTTCTTGCTAAGCTTTCTAGCTTTCTTTCTTGTAATTTGAGTCACTGGTTTCCTCTTTCCATTATTGTTCTTATCTCCTCTTGGCATAGTAGCTTCACACTGTGGAGGGCCTTTCATAGGGTTCGAGGGTAATACTTCTTCTCTTTCTAGGGTAGGTTCTCTACTCTCTTGTACATACAAGTGTTTCAAGTCTTCCTGCATTATTTCAACTTCGACATCCAAATATTTGTTCCTCAGTAGCTTCAACTGGTCCTCTTGTTCTTCCAGTAAGTGCATTATTCTCCTAGACATGAAATCTCTTAGTTCTTTCTTTTTATGTTCTAGATCCTCCTCTTCTTGTTTCCTTTGTATCTGATCTTTCTCAATCCAGGTTTTTCCTAGCAAAATAGAAAATGGGGCGTTGTTCTCAACAAACTTAACGATCTCAAATTCTTCTTTTGTCGAAGTTTCATGAACACTCATAATATCTGGGTAAGTCTTCCATATAGGGTTATCAACTTTCCTCTAAATAATCATATTCCTCCTAATGAAGGAACCATAGCAGGCTTTCCCAAAATTTCCCAAGCTCTTTCTGTCATGATATTCACCTGGGTTTCCTCATCCAGAACACAGTCTATGTCGAAGTCTCCTATTCTTGTTTCTATGCATTCCTTCTCGTTTAATATCTCTCATAAGTTGATATATTTGTGATCGTTCAGGGTTTCTTTCATATGTAATAATACAATCTCTTATTCTTTTTGGGGTTCTATCATATCCTTAGTTTCTTGGCCTGTCTCATGGTTTTACTGTCTCATATTCATCTTTTCAACTTTAGCTCATTCTAGGGAAATCCAAAAATTCATGATCCATAGCTTTGCAACAAAGACAATTAGGACCTCTACCAGGGCATTCCTTAGCAAGATGTCTTGGTCTTCTGCAACTATAACAAAGAGTTAATCCTCTCTTTCTTTTAAATTACCCCCAACCTTTCATGTATTGCACACTGGGATCACAGTAACTAACCTGAAAAAATTTCTTTCTAGGATCCTGCATCCATCTATTAGTCCAAACATTCTTTCTATGCATAGGAATAACACATCTTTCACTATTCTTATCAGATCTACTCATATCCAATCTTCTTTCTTCTAGTTGTTCCCTAGTTTTCAGACTAGGAGAAAATCTATTGGACATACCTAGATCCATTCTTTCGAAACAAAAATTTTCACTTATCTTACATTTCTCAGAGCACAAAGCTTTACGATATTACCCCCTTTCTTCAGATCTGATTCCTTTCTTAGCACAAAGCTTCGCAGTCAAGTAGAATATTGTGCACTAAAGCAACAGATCTATGCACAAATCTTTCTTTTCTTCAGTTCCCAGCAATCACAGTTTCATGTCTCGGCAACAGAACCATTTGTTGGCACAGGGGAAGACCCAGGGTTCAACACTTCAACAACGCACCAACTAAACCCTAACTACTGACCCTTTTGGTAACACCTGCGAAGCAGATGAAGTCTCACCTGAGGTAGAGGCAGGGGTGGTTGCAAGACTCAAGTGTCTATGGCCTAGATGGGACACAAATATGTGATTATAATACTTAATAGAGTACTTAGCAGTTAACATTCATCAGAATTTTACACTTAGTCACATCCCAAGAGAAACCCTAATTACAACACAACGTAGTATTCAACAAGATCTAACACATCCAAGCACTTAGCATATAGAAATAGATATGATCTAGTATTCATTCACATTACCAAGCACTAAGCTATTAGATCAGATGCATCTAACATATATCATTTCACTAAGCATAAATCACATCAATAACATAACAACTATAATGCACAAAGAAACCACAACATAGGATATACATGGTTCACCCCAGTGTGGAGCTACGCCCACCAACTCTTCTCTTCTTTATTGTCTTCTGTCAATCTTCTACACGCACAGAGCCTCAAGAACCCACTCTGCATAGAACAAGAGATTTGTGCACACCTTGTAAGACCCTCCTTCCTCGAGCTAGGTCATAGCACAAAGCCTATTTACAGTCACTTTCACTTATCTTTGCAAGTTGTCATGCACACAATATGCACATATCTAACTCAATCACATAGATCCAACTACTTACATCACTTGCACTCAGCACAATATAACACTTAGCACCACGTCTCTCTTAGACCTAGGGTGTTTCTTACATCTCCTAGCTTTCTATTTATACATTACAAAAGGGGCCAAGGCATGGGTAAACCCATGGGCTGACATCCCATACCCGTTACATAAACCCTTAACCCAAAAATTCCCTAAAAAGGGGTTGAGATCCCGCGATCTCCGCTTCACTTTGCGCTCCGCCTTCTACCAGCCTTTCGAAGTCCCAAAACTGGTCAAACGTGACCAAGGTTCTCCAAAACTTGGTCAAGGGCCAACACCGACCCTCAATTCCTCATGGGGGAAAATTCCCACCTAACCAAATCCCTTTTATCCAATGACTATTCCCACTCTCAAATATACTAATCCTTCTGATTGGATAGCAATCCTAAATTGAAAATCCACTCTTCCTCCTCCCCTCCTCATGCTCTCATCTCATTTCCTTATATCAAAGGAATGAGAGATCATATCTCAAAAATCTTGGCAAAGAAGAATATCAAAACCTTATTCAAACCCTACAAAACCCTCAAACAATTATTTAGAACTGCTAAAGATAAATTTGACCTAATGCTTGACCCAGGAGTTTACCAAATACCTTGCTCATGTGGGAAGTCTTACATAGGTCAAACCAATAGAACCTTTAAATATCATCTGAAATAACACATAGCTAATACTACTTATAATCAAATCTCCAAATTAGTTATCGTGAAACACTCCTTCAAATCCAAACACATAATTTTCTTTGACCAAGTGAAAATATTAGCCCCGATCCCTCATTACTCCTCTGGCCTCATTTGAGAAGCTCTAGAAATTAAAAAACATCCAAAAAAATTTAATCGTGAAGATGGATACAAATATAGCCAATCTTGAGATACCACCATTCATCACCTCGATCATCAGACTTCCTCCATTTAAATTTTAATCACCTATGGATCTCTCTCTTTTTCCTCATCTATTATTTTGTATCTGCTCTACATCTATGTGAAACCCTTTTATCTCCTCATTTTATCCCTTTAACCTATTCACTATATTATTATCCTTTATTCTATTATTATTCCTTAGTTATTATATTATATCTCACACTCTATTAATGAAATCATCTATTAATGAAATCATAACGTTATTAATATTTATCTATCTCAAAATCTCACATTAATACTTTATTTTTTTTCCTTTACTCAATATATTAAATCTCTTTTTAATAAAGAAAATCCCAACATTATCTATCATTTATCCCATTAAAAGAGTAAAACTCTTTTAGTTTCAATATTAAATATTATATTTCACATAAATCTCAACCACTACTTTTATTATGTTAAAATCCTATTCACTCATTTTTTTAATATTTTTGTATCTAACTATTTTTTATCCTATCACATAACTATTTTTTCATTAATATACATTTTCCAAGTAAATCTCAACCTACTTCATTACTTTATCTTAATTTAAAATCTATTTCATCACCTAATCTCAACTCCTATACCTGAGTAGGTGTTATATTCTTTGCATGTGTGTGTGGGCAGGTTAGATATGATAACTGCGTCTGATGATCCCTCGTAGTAGTGATTTGTATGTGTCGTGTGCACCGGGTGCTTTCCTAGGGGGGTCTCAGGGGGGTAGGTATGCCCCCCCTGGTTACGTGCAACGTTTGGGGTAGTGGCCCGGAATTTTTTTTGGGGCGGTTTTTGCTATTTTTAGCGGATTTTGCTATTTTTAGCGGTTTTGTAAATTAATCCCAGATTAAGGGATTAGGGTTTTGGTATCTACGGAATACCTAAAAACATTGTATATATATTTTATAGTGAATGGTGAAATTCAATATAATGAATATAAGAAATTCTTTCCCGATTGAATGTTTCCGGTATAAATCTTTGTGTACTATGTGAATGAGCCATTGATTAAATTTTATTTTGTTTAAGAATCTATATACATTGCTTTACTTCACAGGTTTAAAACTTACATAAATCTCAATCACTACTTTTATTACGTAAAAATCCTATTCACTCATCTTTTTAATATTTTTGTATCCTATCACATAACTATTTTTTCATTAATATACATTTTCCAAATAAATCTCAACCTACTTCATTACTTTATCTTAATTTAAAAATCTATCTTATCACCTAATCTCAACTCCTATACCAATAATTTGTTTTGTATTCATATCTATTGGTAATCCTCTCCCCTCTCTTCAAATGTTATTTCCTAATATGCTTCTATAAATTCAAACCTCAGCACTATTTTCCAACATATTAATTACATTTGTCTTGATATTGTGTGGATTGTTATTCGAAAAATTAGATGTCTCAAAAATTCCTACAAAATTTCTATCTAGAAAATTTTCTAACATATTTAAATGTAGTTTTATTGGTAATCCTCTCCCCTCTCTTCAAATGTTATTTCCTAATATGCATCTATAAATTCAAACCTAAGCACTATTTTCCAACATATTAATTACATTTGTCTTGATACTGTGTGGATTGTTACTCGAAAAATTAGATGTCTCAAAAATTCCTACAAAATTTCTATCTAGAAAATTTTCTAACATATTTAAATATAGTTTTGGTAGTTGTGGTTTACTTTTTTTTTTAATTTCTTTGAACGTAGCGAATACATTACATTTTTAAATATGGTAAAAGTGGGATAGACAATGTCACAAAGACCCTTGTTGACTATCGTTATAATGTGAAAGTCGAGAGTGGTAGAGGTGGGAAGATGGCACTATAGAGAGATACGAGAAGGAGAAGAGAAGTGTTTTATGTTTATATTATAGCCGCAATGGGCGTGAGCAAAGTTTCAGGTTCCACTGATTTTTGTGCTTTGTCAAATCTCTTTATACCTTTCAAAATCGGGTTCAAACATTATGGAATTTTGGAAAATAATATAAATGATTTATTGAATGAGCTTGAAGTCCATTTAAAAAAAATTACAGTACTTATATTAGTAAATATAAAAAAAAACATTATATATCATTGATCAAAAGATTTCTCCAGTTCAACTTTAAATAACTATCCTCCCCAACCACAAATCCAACAAAAACATTCATGAATCAAACAGACCTCACATCCATTTTCATAGTACCATAGAAACCAAACAAAAACAAACCCCAAATTAGAAAATAGACAGAACTTCAAAAGGCTCTTTGCTAGATCCTCCCTTCTTAGCAATTTTTTTTTTTCCTTCCTCAATATCCAGAACTTGTTTAAATAGGATATAGGCTTCCAAATTAAACTCCATGTAGATATGATGAATCTTCAACACCTAGAACTTGGAGCTCAAATGACAATTTTTTTCCATCCAAGGCTTTAAAGAAGCCACATACACATTGTGTTTGAGCGAAAACCAATCCACTATAACTTTTTAATCCCCTATCAATTGCAAATTAGTCACTTGCTTAAAATGAGAAAAAAACAAAATACTTTGTAAGCCCAACAACTCCCCTCGAGAGTTGGTGCCTTGACCATAGTTCATCTTAATCCTGTACAAACAAATATGTGGACATTTTAAAACTGCACCGACTCCACATTTTGAACCCCCATTCTGAGAAGCTCCATCAAGGAATCCCATTGGAATATTTCTTTCCAAAATAGGAGGACACAATATCCTTTGAACATAAACAAAATTATCTTTCTCTACCTCACCCAAGTCTTTCAAAACTACATTACACACCCTAGAAGGAGATAACTAACATCCTTCAAAAATAATATAATTCTGATGTCTCCATATTTCCCAGCAAATGAAACAAGGAACTTCCCTCCAATCCCCCATCTCTTTAATCCAAGCATGAAAACACACAAAGAGTTGTCCAATACCCCAGACCTTTCTTAAATGAAGAAATTGTAAAACATAACTCCAAACCTCTTTAGTAAAGGAGCAATTGACCATCAAATTATCAATTGATTCTTCCTCTTCCCCATAAAGCACACATCTACCTAGACCAACAAATCCTCTTTTGACCAAGTTATCCCAAGTCAAAATCTTGTTATCACCCAAAATCCAACAAACAAATTTGATATGCAAAGGAAGCTCCCACTTCCAAAAATCACTAATCCATCCCTCAAAAAAATCACCAAAATCTTCAAATCATTGTACCTCATATGATTGCTTAGTAGTTACCCTTCCTTCTTTATCATCCCACGACCACACAATCGAGTCAGTTGAATCAGAAAGAAGAAAAATTGAGTTCTTAAGTCCCAAAAATTAAGAGTTCCATTCGTTTATTAAAGAACCCGAGATATCTAAAATCTGAGAAGAGTTCCGACTAATATCAACCAGGCCTCCTGAAACATTTGAAAAAATGTAATCCAAAAAGAAACTTCCTTTCAAATGGATCACATATACTAAATCTGGAGAAAGTTTATAATAAGATTGAGACCCCACAAGAGAATCCACTCCAATATGAATTTCCCATCCATTACCAGGATTCCCAGCAATCCAAATAGTTATAATTTAGAGAGAAGAAGTAATATCCTTCTAACAATTTGACGCCCATTTGAAATTATTTTTCCCTTCTATTAGCCACTCCACAACAGATTTATTCTTCAAAAGTTTCTTTTGAACCACATCATGCCAAAGAATAGGAACCATCAAACACCTCCACAAGCTCTTGGCTACCAATTCTCTTCCAAACAAATAGATATTCTTAATTCTGCAACATCCCTCCTTTTTTTGTTTAGCAATCTTGTTCCATTTAACTAAATCAAGACCCTCTTTTTCCTTACTACCAAACCACAAAATTATGAGCAACCCTCTGTGAATCTTATCCAAAATAGCACTGTGAATCTTTTCTATAGAGATCCAGAAAACAATAATGTTTTCCAAAACATATTTAACAAGGATAAATCGACCTCCTAAAGTTAACCATCTGTGACACCAAGTAGCAATTATTTTTCCCCCTTTTGAAGAAGCCAAATCCATTCATCACATGAGTAACAATTAGGCTTAAGGAGAAACCCTAAATACTTAAATCCTTCCTCAATTGACTTGACTTCAAAAGGAAATAGTTCTTTTAATTGATTTAACCAATTAATAGACAAACCAACTTCCAAAAATTGATACTTTTGATTGTTGAAATCCATTCCGATAGCATTACAAAAAATATTAAGAGCATCCTTAAACACCTGACATTCATAAAAGAACCTTTCCCGAAAAGGATAAAATCGTCCACAAATAACAGATGAGTAATTCTAACACCATTTTCTACTAAAACTCCTTCAAGTCTGCCTTCTTCGACCAATTTCTTGAGAATATTGCTAGGACCTTCCACTATGAGAAAGACCAACAAAGAAGAAAGAGGACATCCTTGCCTCAATCCTATGGACCCGTTAAAAAAACTAGAAGGATTTCCATTTACCAAAACAGATAAATTTGTTGACCTGACACATCCCATGATCCAGTTAGTAGCTTCCAAGTTGAGCCCAACCTGTAACAACACCAGTCAGAGTAATCCCCAATCAACTCTATCATAGGCCTTCATCATATCCAACTTCAAAACCAAATATTTGATTTTCTTTGTCTTAATTATATGTAATATCTCATGGGCCACTCTGATGGAATCTAAAATTTTCCTATCATCCAAGAACCCAAATTGGTCCTTGGAAATCCCTTTAGACAAAAAAAAATTAATTCTAGAAGAAATGATATTTGAAATTACGTTATAATCTAGGTTACACAAAGAAATGGGTCTAAAACCTGAAAATGACTCATTTTTATCACTTTTCAGAATAAGTGCTATGAAAGTCACATTAAGCGCCCCATTTACATTCCACTTCATCTTGGATTCCTCCGCCACCTCCAACAATTCATGACCCACAAGATCATATAATTCCAAAAAAAATTCAATTGTCCAGCCATCAGGGCCATGAATTTTTTATAGAGAAAAACCCTCCAAAGTAGAATGTACCTCAGACAAAGAAACCATATCTGCAACTGTTCGACCTTCTTCTTCAGAAAATAAATGAGGATAAACTTGTATTACCTCCAAGTGATGAACAATAGACAGATTTTCCTGAAACTTAAACATATTTTGAAAATAATTTAAAGCTTCTTTTTCTAAATCTTGTTGTCTTGAGACTAAAGTTCCATCCTCCTTTCTAATATCCTAAATGGAGTTGAATTGTCTTCTAAAATTGGAAAAAGAGTGAAAAAAAATTGTATTCTGATGACTGCATGCAAGCCAAGTAGTTCTACTCTTTTGGTGCCAAGTCTCCTCTTCCTGCTTCAACAACACCAATTTCCTAGCCTCCTTTTCCACCACCATCGCCCTCTCTTCTTCCAACCGAAAACCTTCGGGTTTTAATGAATAGAGACCCTACAAATCCACTTCCAACTGAACCAACTCCTCTTTGTATTTCAATTTCATATTTTGTTCCTAGGAAGTAACCAAAGACTTCAACTATTTTAATTTGAACACCAATGAATCCATTGAGGATGATCCCTCGACAAATTGAAAATTGTAGAAATTAGACCGAACTAAATTCACAAAATCATGATCAAACAACCAAACAAAGTTTAGTTTAAATGGATACTATATATTTTCCTTCCCCTGGTCAATTTGGAAAACTAGAGGCATGTGATTAGAAATGTTTACATTCACCACCCATGAACGGAATCTTAAATCAGAAGAAGTCAACATTTCATCGATTAAAAATCGATCCAAACGTTTAGCAACACTATCTTGAACCACTCTCACATTCCTCCAGGTAGGAAAGAAATTAATCGGGTCCACATCGATAAGTCCCGCATCATGAATCAACTGATTGAAAAAATATGCCAATGGATCTAGAATGATAGAGGAACACCAAACTTCCCTTGCAGACTGAGTAAAGTTTAAGTCAACTCCTAGAATCAAATCAGGAACTTTGATAATTCCATCTTCAATAAAATTATCCTAGAATAGACACTTATTCTAGTAAGGCCCGTAGTAGTTTACCAATCTCATATTCTTATTAACATCCTTTACAAATTCTTCCAATAGAATTCCTGCAGGGGTCAAATAAGCATCAAATTTTTCTTTATTAGGGTTCCAGACTGAAAGAAATCCTCCTGAAAACCCACTAGAATCCACCACACACGTCTTCCATTGACTTAACAATTTAGAAAACACCTCTCTTTCTTTATTACCACGAACCCTACTTTCTTGAACAAAGAACACATCAGGTTTCACCAATTCTAATAAATTCTTAAGGGATATAAATTTGGGAGCACCCCCATCTCCCCTGAAATTTAGAGAGAGCACAATCATTTTCCACCCTAAGCTAGGGATTTTTGTGCTCTAAGTTCCCTTGGACCTTCAAAAACATTCCTAAATGAAACATCAAATGTAACACCCCCCACCACTTGCTTCCTCGCACCTCTAGTCCTGAAGGGAGAAAAATCCTTGTCTAAACCTCCAAATAGAGCCCCTTTCTTGACCGAGATCCCTTTTTTAGAACCCTTGACTCCTTTCCCATCTTCCACATTACTAGACTTATCCTTTTTGTTACAAGAAAACAAATCCCCTCCCAAAAAAACCTGAAGAGGAGATCGCTTCAAAACATCTTTGTAAGAGGGTATAAACGAGGGTAAGGTTTCCTCAACCACCAAATTTACCTGGTCCGCCACACTAATTTATTCACAACCCCATAAGCGAGGGATCTGAACCCTTACCGAAAGACCCATGTTTATCCCTTACTACTTTTAATCCCACTCCACCCACTTGAAAATATTCAACCATAGAAACAAGACCACTTATACCTCCAGAAGACTCATTACTCCTAACAAAAAAATATTCTTCCATACCAGACCCAGAGAAGAACTCCTTACTCACAAAATAAGGATCCTCCACATTCAAATCTCTATAAATATTGATCTCCAAAGAAACCTCAAGAACTGACAAAGAAACATCATTGCGAGAATAGCCCAAAAAATCATTCTGCAACAATTTTAATTCTTCGAAAAGAAGGGGAAATATTCTTAAT
>SNQJ01S0243364.1:0-13337 GCA_010110895.2 Picea sitchensis
CGTATCAATCAAACGTTTTAAACCAAAGTTAATTCAATCGTGCCAATGTATAGTTTGAAACTATGATCGTTCAATGTAATATCAAACTCACCAATCAATGCACCAAGCATCGATTTTAAAATTGAAATCCAAAAGATTAATCAATGCGCCTTTGTGAAACTCAAACCATTGTCTTTATTCTCAACTCAACCTTATAATATTACCAATACATTTGTTGCACATTCAAATGTTTATATTTCAAAGTTTTTAGAACATTGCAACCAAAAATCTCATATAATCAAGGAGTCAAGAGCTCATAGCAATAAGGATCAAAGCATATAAGACCAAAAACAATCATGACCTTTATAAGATCAAATGAAACCAGTAAATCTTCATGCTCAATGGCTTAGCAATCAAATAGATCCAAATGCGCAATCAAGGTAAGAGTAGGCCAAAGGACATAAGCTTGAAAGAATCTTTTGTAGTCATGCGATAAACCAATGGTCAAGTGTCTTTCGGAAAAATCAATAAAAGACGACGACAGTCCAAACAATGAAAGAGGTGTTTTCACACTTTCAGTTGTGAAAATTGAAGCGAAACCAAATTGCAATTGTCGCAAAAAATGAAACAAATGTCTAGTTGCACAATGCGACGATGATTTGTCGTTTATAAGACAAGGGGTGTAGGCATCTTTTTTTAGAGCAATCAAAAAAAAAAAATTGGCTCCCAACAGACATGTGACCCAATTACAATAAAACATGTGGCACTATGTAACAGATGATGTGTCCATGACATGGCTATGACATCATCATGTCCTCTATCCATGTTCGATCACTATGTTGACTTGGAACCTATCCTGTAATTATCATTGTGCCACTATAATAATGTAGCTATCGACATGGCGCTGATGTGGCTACTATCATGGCCACCAGTCTACCAGCCAAATGGAGTATCGACCTATCATCCCCCCAATACTTCAACATTACATTGATGCTCCATCCTACCCATATCCAATATGGTGATATTATGTAACCTAATACTGATCCCCCTAGGATATCGATCCCATGGAACATTCACTCCATGTGCTCTATTTCAATCTCTTGATATCTGATATTAGAATCTTGTCTCGCAAGGGTCCATCTACCTAGCTATCACCCCCCTAGAACTTCAAACATACATGGTTCATTTATTCCGTTGATATACGATATACCAAGGTCACAATCCTTTGATCATAGTTGTTGATCTCTGAATATCAATGATCAAGATTTAACCTATTATGGGTCCATCGTTCTCCATGCAAAAAGGAAACTCTTTGCGCAGGGTTTCATAGCTCACCATTCACATTCAAATCATATAACATTTCCTTTTCATTATAAAACTTTCGAAATCATTATTCCTTTTGAATGTCGGATATTAGCTTTTACCAAGCCTAATACACATCCAAGCTTCCTTTGCATACTCATATTCTTGTTACTGGATCTATGATTTTGTTGCCTCTGTGATCTCATCCCTCTATTATTCTTCCATGGAATAGTCTTGTTTATATTTCAATCATATAACTCATCATGCATGTGCAACCAGAGTTTATTGAAATTGATTGTTCTCATTCATCGTGGCTTCACACTGAACTCGATTAATACGGATAAGCATTTTCTTCTACCCATGGTTTGATTCTCTTTGGGTTTAGTAATCTCCCCCTGTCATTTCACCTTCATTCACACAGGATAGACAATTAGTCACTCACAACACATAGAGGCATTTGATTTTTTACACCAATGACAACAATGTTGTACAACATTTTTTCCAACAATCTGTTTCATTTGACATCAATGTCAACCCTATTTCCAATAGGAACGAACTCTAAATTTGTACCTAAATCTAGTAGTGGCATCTAGGAGCACAACATTACACAATGTTGTCCAAATAATCAAAGAAAATAATAATGACATATTTACACCTTAGCATCTAGGTTGATACATCTAGTCTCTAACCCCATCTCAAGTGGACCATATATCTTGACCCACTTTCAAAGTTCATGTTGTGTGGGTCTTGCTTGTCACACTTAGTAAATCGACAATAATGTCACAATAAATAACAATCTAGTCACACATGTCATAAAATCATCAATTAACTTCACGAGTCAACATATTCAATAAAGTTTCATTATTTAACTATCGTCATATACCCATTCACAAGGTATAACACCTAGTTCCATCTAAATGAATCATGACATATACAATCAACACATCATATGGTGGTAGGTAATCATATTATATCATTAATATATTTTTAAAGCAGAATCCATATAAAGGTGCATCCATCATATATTACCATTTCACCCAAACATGTGGAACACCCTCAAAATAAGGAATAATAGGTCTAGTCAAAATGGGCTGTTACATTAATATATTTTTGTTGTAATTTTGTACTTACTTTATAATAAATATTTCATTATATCGCTTTTATATTGAGATAAGAGGATTGATATAAAAATGAATCAAATTCACTGCAACAAACTATAGGAGAACACTCAAAAATAAAAAATGAAAGTGACTTGAAATTTGAATACGCAAGTAATGTATTTTGAAATATCTATGGGATTAAATGATGTGTAACGGTTAACATGTTCCATGGAGAGAAAAAAATACCAAAAAATTGAAAACATTCTTTTCAATATGAGTGTAATAGAGAGTAAATGTTTTTTTTAAATGTTGCAAATAAAAAATGGATGAAACAGTGATCAACATGATGAATTTTTGTTTGATATTATTTTATCATTGAAATTTATAACAACATTAGCTAACATATTTCAAATTTTGAATTCACAAATGTCAAATATTGTGATGTGCTTACTAATGGCAGACTATAATTCCCTCCGAAGAAGAAAATATTTATGAAGGATATGAATGAGGATGAATTGGTCATCAATTCATTTGGATTGGCATTGGGAGTTAATAAAAAAGGGAACAATTTTATAAAATATGAATTTTATAAGATATGAGGGAATTGGTGGAAATTATAGATATATATATAGTTGTCACTTACAAAACAAAAATAAAATTATTGACTCCAAAAACCATACTATTACATTTCTACAACAAAAATATATCTACATCAATAGAAAATGGGACTCATGAGACCCGCCATAGTAAATGGGACCCATGAGACTTGCCATAGAAAAAACATATAATAACATAAAATAAACATTAAGAAGGTGATCTTTCTAAACACATTTTAGTTTTGATATCTATATAATATTCCATGATATTATGAAATTAGGGAATTTCATGTTATACAATTTATTTACTTTGTTGAACATTAATCAATTTTTATGTTTTTAATAATTTTTATTTTTTTTCTAGGAAGATTAAATATATAATATGACATTTTTTTTCTAGGTAATGTATCCTAAGGAAAATCGCTAGGCACTTCCCTTCATTTTGAGGATGGTTGACAATGTTTCTATGTCTTTTATTTAACTAGGAACACTTGTGCATTTAACTTATCAACTAGGGTTTTCAATGTACTTGTGAGATGTTTTGCACAGTATGTGCGGATTACAAATTCCTAACTTGCATTAATCTTCTAATATGCTTCTACAAAAAGGAAATTGTATTGAGGAAAATTAAAACACATAAGAATTAGCTTATAATACTTGTGATTTCAATTCTAATGTATGGCTTCTCTTAGAGTGATACCATCAATTACCTAGTCCTATTATAGCACTTCTCTTGCTCTGCTATTAGACTATCAACATGAGTGTGTTCTAATAACCTACTACTACAACCAATCATTCTATAGGAAACAAAGAAAATAAATTCTAGGAAAGAAATTAACATAAACAAGGTAAAAGATACAACATACACTTGCAAGAATGTAAGTAAATCATACATTGTGAATTTTAAAAATACTTAAATTGAAATACTCAAAAAGAAATAAAAGAGAATTGAATTTCTCAATGTCATGTTCTCATGGGGTGAGCTCTGCCTCGAGGACCAGGGCAACAAAATTAAACTACAACAACAAAAACTAGTTAAGCACTAACATGAAAATGAACAAGCTATAATCTAAGTTAAAAATTAGATCTCAAGAACTTTTATCCTATTCCAACACAAATTGGACATTTCTCTAAGAGTCCTCTCCATAGGAATGGAAATCACTCTCTCTTGTATACATAAACTTGCTGAAAAATAAAAACCCACTTGAGGATAAGATATTCCCAAGTGATTACAACAATTTTCTAAATTTAACAACTCATAACTAGATGGTTCCAAGATTCTAGATAACCCCATCGAATACATAATACCATGGACTATTAAATTCATAATTGTATGTGTGGGTTATAACAACTTTCCCAAAATACATCCAAGAGCCATGAATATTGGAAAACACATTTTAGATGTTGTTACAACTCTCTCCTGAATATCAAGGGAGAATATGGAACTTATAATATATGGAAAAATGTGTTTGTAGACATGGGTATCTAGAAATTGTCCCTCCAACAATAAAATATTAATCTGATCATTTACTAACTTCTCCAAATGGATGTAACACTAAATTCATGACACCTTCATTAATTCTTTGAATGGATGCTAGGATATCTTCTAATCGTTGCTCACTTGATTATTGAGTCTTCCAATGCAAATATTTCGGTGTTGGTTCCACGAACCCCATTTCAATTTTGAGTTGAGGTTTCGTAGCAACACAAGTGATGTATGGTTCCACAATAATAATTTTCTTCTATAGATTTGGATGTGTTGCAACCTTAATTCATGGTTTTTCATAAATGTTTCTAATTTGTAGGATCAATAAGGTAGCAAACCATCATCTCACATCTATGTGCAAGTTCTTCCAAATATTCATAAAATGCACACACCGGAGGCTTGGATTTAGAAGTTGGGAAACTTCTCTCCTTAGAAGAACTTGAAAGGTGACCTTAAGCATATAGGCTAGAAAACAAGAAATATTAGTTTGCAAACAAGAAATAGGATAGAAAACAAGAAATATTAGTTTGCATATAGGCTAGAAAACAAGAAATATTAGTTTTGAGAAATATCCTACAACAACTTCTCCACACATCAACCATTACTTTAAAGTATATACAAAATCCACTAAATCTCCTTAATGGTAATCATAATTCAATGAAGTAGTAAGAATGAAGTGGAAAACGCTTTAATCCTTGATCCCACATATGAGCATAAAAATGGACTAATACTAGGTTGTTGATAAATGGAATGGGCTAATTATGTGACTCATCATCTCCCCAAACTAAATATGTTGCATTCCCTCATGTAACCTTGTACCAAGTTATAAGGAGACACAGAATGATGCTCTCTCTCCTCCAAGAGTCGTAGATGCCCATAGGAAGAAAGGATGCCATAACACATGGGAGGATATTTTCTATAGGAGGAGTATCGCTGCTATAAATTCATCTAGAAATTGCTTAAAACACTTCCTACCTATTACAAAAGTATGTTGCTACCTCTATGAATGTATGATAATCCAAAGAGGATCAATCCTTTGTTTTGGGAAGGATCCTTAGGACTAGGTTTGAGTTTGATAGAAGAGAGAGGGCCTTGCTCAAAATGCTAATTAGAAAAGATTATTTTCTCGTTACCTCAGGGATGTTTGGCTCCCTCTAACTAGGGAAATGGGCTGAAAAAATCTAAAATGATGGCTTGAATGTTATTCCAAGTATCTCCCCTCCCCCACTATTCTTTTTTGAAGATTCAACAGTTATGCTCCTTCCACGCTATCCATAAAAGAAACTAGAAAACATGTTCATGTATTTGTCTAGAAGAGAATTGTCATGTGACGAGGATCTCCAATTTTCCAAGGTTTGAATGATGCTATCCCTCAGGTGGTCATATTGTCTAAAGAGAGTATCCCTTGTTTCCCATAGAAAAATGACCTATAGGAATCCATTAAATGTCGTTTCTTCTTTGTCTCTACGCTTGTAACATATTGAAGGGCCTTCAAATCCTCTTTTGGTGAATTTGACCCAAGCAAGTGTTCTCTTTATTTCCATGAGTTAACGAAAGACGAAAATAATTAGCCAAAGATTTGGGTTCCACACTCTTTTCGAGACAATTTTCTTCTTCATTCTGCTATGCTTTCCTTCCATGTTGTAGGCATGCTTGAACCTAAAGTTACCATGTCTACAAGGGCCCTATCAAAATATATCCATTCATTTATCATAGTATATCTTCATGTCTTTGAAGTATTCATCCAAAATTATTCTTACTTTCATGTTCACCCTTGCTAGCCATCCTTCCTTTTATATCTAAAATTCATGATATATTGACTGAGGAGTGTCAGAGTGTCAATGCTCAAACAATATTATTGGACATGATTCAAGACCAACTTGACGAGTGTTCTCTTGGCTTCCTCTAGTAAGAAATAGGCTGATAACTTGGCCTCTAGTTGCTAAGTTTCATACACAAGAAGCAGAAATGATCCTATATTGATTTTCTAGAAGCAATAGTTTTCGAATAAATATTTTCTATTCCAGGCATTGCTCAAAATGAGTGATCCTAGACAAGATTCGTCCATATGGATAAGGGAATTCTCATTAGTGTTACATGCATACTTTACCTTACAATTTTTTCTATAGAGGTCTTCCTTACCCTTAATCCATATCCATCAATTCTTGGAAACAAGTTCTTTATCATGATTAGGGGTATTTAATTCCTAAACCACCTAGTCACTTAGGAAGACATTCTGTCCTAGGATACAAGGGCACAATTTATTTCCAAATTATGTCTTCCCTACATGAATGATATCTAAAGATATCAAATGGCTTTGAGGATTTTGGAAGGTGCAACCAAGATCAAGAAAATATATAGTGGCATCGACTGAAGAACCGGTTTGATTAGGGTAATATTTCATGGGAGAGTTAGAAATATGAAATTCCAACTATTGATCTTTCTTCCAATTTTTACAAAAGATATTCCCATGAGGCATTCCTTAGGGAATTCTCCATAATGGTGGCACCTAGATATGTGTGGGGATAGGAACCTTTTTGGAAACCAAGAATTCTTGTGATATTACTTTGTATGTTCAAGGGGGAATTAAAGAATAAGATCAGATATTTTCTTTGGTTTATAATAGATCCTTATGCAGTCATAAAAGTGTCCATATTGATCTTAATCACATGAGATTCATTACTAGAGTGAGGCCCCATGAGTAATGTGTCATCCATAAATTGTGGGTGGGATAGAGGACCAACATTTTGGTTTAGTTTAATTCATTTTTATAAGCCCCTCATTCATGTTTGGCTTAATACTTATGCTAAGTCCTTCTGCTATAAGGATGAATAAAAATGAAGATAATGGATCTCCCTATCTAATTCCTTGTGAAGGATTGAAAATAGTTGAGGGAGATCCATTAACTAAGAGTGAGAAAAGGTCATGGAAATTAGATTTTTGACCAATAAGATCCATTCTTGACAAAATCCAAGGGTTTCCAACACTTTGGTGAAGAAATTCCCAGCTTAGTCTATCATAAGCCTTACTTATGTCTAGTTTGATTATAATTCCTAAAGTTTTATTTATTTTCAAAGAGTGGATTGGTTCATAAGAAACAGTTATACCATCTGATATTTGTCTTCCTTAACATATCCTCCTTTTTTCTTGAGAGATTATTTTGAGTCCCATCAACACTCTTGTTGTCATATTCCTTATCATTTTTTCACATTGTACTAAGGGAGTTGTCTCTTCCTTGCACTTGTCCATTTTGTATTGTACCAATAGATTTTGGGCCTACTTTCCTTAAAATAAAAATACCACCAAGTGATTGATAACCTTCATGCCAAGAAAGTAATGCATTAATCTAAATTCAGCCATCTAGAATTACTTCATCATTAATTAAATTCATAAATCATGATGTAACTATTACTTGTAAAAATCAAGTCACCTACATAAAGAGAACTCACTAAATTATGGTTAACTTGAATTTTCACATACAATGTTGGTTCATTTTTACTTCTAGAAAATCCATGTTTATGAAGATAACTAACAATTCTTGAATACCAATATTTAAGAGGTTTTTCAAGATATATAATGCATTAGTTGATTTAGAGAAAATTTCTTTTTTTCATTCTACTTCAAACCTCAAAACTAGGTGATTGTTGCACATAAACTTATTCCTCATTGAAGTCATTAAAAAATATTAAGTTCAAACCAATTTGGTGAACTACCCCCTTATTATGGTCTGCAAATGCTATCATACAATCACGTTCCATCTCTCCAAAATGCAGAGCCCCCACGAGAATGAATTGAAAAATGAGTAGCATGGTTTTCTGATGTTTTGGGTAAAGTTTCAAATTCATTATGTTGTGGTATATAGTTTTAGTCTACAAATGTTCAATGCTCTATATGAGAGGCATGCATATAAGTTGTTTTCCCTCCTATTTGACAATGTCATGTGGTCTCATAAAAGGAAGATGGCAAAGTCACTAGATCTAAGTTGACTGAATCTTAATTGTAGATTATTTTTTGTTTGTTAGATTTAAATTATCATTACATATTTTTGGAAAATGAAGAAACACACTAATAAATCCTAAGATATTAGATGCAATGCAACCATGTTACAATTAAGAAACAAAAGAAAATGGATCGTGCTATATAAAAAAAGGTCAAAATCCTCTAATTCATACATTGTGCTATAAATATACATCTTTAATGACATTTTTGCCTCCCATGATTCCTTTAGAAAACAACTTTAGAAAAACAAAAAACACTTGAAACATTGCTTACACGATTGAATATTCTGATTCAATTTAAACATAAAAACATGAAGATCTTCTATATTTACTTCCAAATAAATGGTTTCATAATGTTTAGATGATGTTCCCATTACATTTACTCAGAACCAAAATCCAAATTAAATAACAATTACATAGAAATTTTGAATAAATAAATCATTCTGTGTAAATGATAGGTTTGGAAAATATATACATAAATCTATATCTATATATACACATAGATTAATTTGGAAAATATATACATAGATCTATAAATATATACGTATATCTATATCTATTTTTTCTGAAAAAGAATTTATTTCATTTTAAACCAGATCTCAAAGTTAGAATGATAGTTTTGACACGTGTTACTTTTTCCAGATCTTCATAAAATGAACACACTAGAGGATTGGATTTAGAAGCCGATCAAATTTCCTCCTTATCGGAAATTGAAAGGGACCTTAAGCATAATGGTTGGAAAACAAGAAATATAAGATTGCAAACCTTAAAGAAATATCCTACAACTTCTCCACATATCAATCATTACTTCAAAAGTAAATACAAAATAAGCTAATTCTCCCTAATGTTAATCATAATTCAGTGAATTAATAAGAAATGAAGTGGAAAACAATTTAATCCTAGATCCACATATGAGCATAAAAATGAGCAATTACTGATAAACGGAAATGGAATAAAAATGAGGAAAAGAAGATGTTAAAAGATGGCACTTTTGTGACTCATCATCTCCCCCAAAATGAATATGTTCAATGACCTCATGCAACCTTGTACAAAGCTATAAGGACATATTGAATGATTCTCTCTCTCCTCCAAAAGTCACGGATACCTATAGTAATAAAGGATGCCATAACACATGGGAATACATTTGCAATAGGAGGTGTATCACTACTATAAATTCATTTGTAAATTTTTTAGAACACTTCCTACCTAATACAAAAGTATGTTTCTACCTCTATGACTATATGATGATCCAAAGAGGACCAATCATTTGTTTCTTAAATATGCATTCAACTGCTTCAAATCTGCATTATGTTGTGTACATTGGGTTTTTATCTCTTTGATAATTTTTGTAAGCTCATTTTTACACTTGAAGTATTAAAGGGCCTATATGAGAGGTAAAGATAAAGAGAATGGATCCTAATTCATCTCTAAAAAATCCCCCCTTTCTGGACCTGGATTACCTTTGGAATCGCCATCAAAATTAATCTTGATGAAGCTAGTTGGAGGTCTTGCCAAAGTCTCTTGAGAAGGATCCTTAGGAATAGGCTTGATTTTAATAGAAGAGAGAGGTCCTTGCTCAAAATGTCAATTAGAAAAGATGATTTTCTCATTACGTTAAGGATGAGTGGCTCCCTCTAGGTAGGGAAATAAGCAAACTGACTCTTAAATGATGGCTTGAATGCTATTCCAAGTATCATCCCTCCCCCACTATTGTTGTTTGAATATTCAACAGTTATGCTCCTTCCATACTATCCATAGAAACAAACTACGAAATATGTTCCTATATTTATTTAGAAGTGAATTTTTATATGACGAGGATCTCAAATTTTCCAAAGTTTGAATGATACTATCCCTTAGGTGGTTAGATTGTCTAAAGAGAGTATCCCTTATTTCCCATGGAAAAATGACTTATAAGAATCCATTAAATTTTGTTTCTTCTTTGGATTTGCGCATGTAACATATTGAAGGGCCTTCAAATCCACTTTTGGTGAATTTATTCCAAGGAAAATTTTTCTTTCTTACCAGGAGCTAAAGAAAGGAAGAAATAATTGGTCAAGGATTTGGGTTTCACACTTTTTTCTAGATGGTTTCCTTCTTCAACTTGCTATTCTTTTCTTCCCTGTTGTAGGCATTCTTGAGCCTAAAGTTACCATATCTACAAGGTCTCCATTGAAATATATCTAGGATTCTATTCATCCAAAATTATTCTTTCTTTCCTGGTCACCCTTGGTGGCCATCCTTCCTTTGATAGCTAGAACTGATGAGAGCTCAACTCAGGAGTCTCAGAGTGTCAGTGTTCAATCGATACTATTGGACATGATTCTAGAACAACTTGAGGAGGATGATCTTGGCTTCCTTGAGTAAGATCTAGGTTGCTAACTTGGCCACTAGTTGCCAAGCATCATCAAAAAGATGCACAGAGGATCCTATCTTGATTTTCTAGAAGTAATAGTTTTGGAATAAAGATTGTTGTTCTAGGCATTGCTCCAAATGAGTGATCTTGGACAATATCCCTCCATATGGATAATGGAATTCTCATTAATGTTACCTTAATCCATCTCTATCAATTCTTGGAAACAAGTTCTTTACTCGTGATTAGGGGTATTTATTTCCTAACCCAGCTTCTCACTTAGGAATCTACATATTGTTTCCCAGGCTACAAGGGCCCACTTTCTTTCCAAATTAGGTCTTCCCTAGAGGAATGATCTCTAAAGAGATCAAATGGCTTTGATGATTTTGGAAGGTGCAACAAAGATTGAGAAAAGATATAGTGGCATAGACTAGAGAATTGATTTGATAAGGGTAATATTTCTTGGGAGAGTTAGAAATATGAAAGTACAACTATTGATCTTGTCTTCGAATTTGTACAAAAGATATTCCCATGAGGAATTCCTTAGGGCATTCTCTAAAAGGGTGGCACCTAGATATTTGGGGGAAGGGAACCTTTTTGGAAACCAAGAATTCTTTTGATATTACTTTTTATGTTCAAAGGGGCATTAAAGAATAAGATCAAAGATCTTCTTTGGTTTATCATAGCTCCTTATGCAAGCATAAACGTGCCCATATTGAGCTTGATCGCATGAGATTCATGAACAAAGGGAGCCCTCATGAGTAATGTGTCATCCACAAATTGTGGGTGGGATAGAGGATCAACATTTTGGTTCAGTTTAATTCATTTTATGAGTCCCTCATTCAAGGATTACTTAAGACTGATGCCAAGTCCTTTTACTATAAGGATGAATAAAAGTCATGATAACGGATCTCCCTATCTAATTCCTTGTGAAGGATTGAAAGTAGTTAAGGAAGATCCATTAAAAAAAAGTGAAAAAAGGACGTGGAAACCATATTTTTTACCCATAAGATCCGTTCTCGACAATATACAAAGGCTTCCAAGTGATTGATATACCTCCATGCCAAGAAAGTAATGGAGTAATCCAAGTTCAATCATCTAGAATTTCTTCATCATTACTTGAATACATAAATCATATTGTAACTCTTACTAGTAAAAATGAAGTCACCTATATAAAGAGATCTAACTAAATTATGGTTAACTTGCTTGTTCACATACAATGTTGGTTCATTTTAATTTTAATGTTGGTTCATTTTAATCTTTTTTTCAAATTTCTAAGGATTTTATATAGTTTTTATAAAATTTTGGCGACTTTTAAGGTAAAATAATTTTATCCTATAGAATTTTGGTGAATCATTTTTAAAATAACAAATCTCTTTTTTGGAAAAACCGCGGAAAATTAGCCCATGAGCAAAATTTAGCCCCTAAAATCATCCCTGGATCACTCTCTTGTAGTTGTTTTCCCTCCTATTGAAGTATCCTTTCTTTTTGCTTTCCATTTGTGCCATCACTCTTGTACTTGTTTTTATATATCCACATTACTCCTATCTCCTCTTTATCTAAAGTTCAACCAACTCCTAAATTTTATTACATGCTCTTTGATTTGTACTAAACCTTGTTGTAGAAGGGGTTGGGTTAAGGGATTGGAATGCATTACCATTCTTTTCAAAATTTGGATTTAAAGGCTACTTGAGTTGTTGAGAAAGGCACCTATTTATACTTTTAGGAAAAATGAATTGAAACATGAGTAGCATGGTTTTCTGATATTTGGGGTAAAGTTTCAAATTCATTATGGTGTGGTATATAGTTTTAGTCTACAAATGTTCAATGCTCTAGCATGCATATATGTTGTTTTCCCTCCTATTGAACAATGCCAAGTGGTCTCATAAAAGGAAGATATCAAAGTCATTAGATATAGGTTGACTGAATCTTGATTGTAGATTATTAGATTATTTTTTGTTTGTTAGATTTGAATTATTATTACATATTTTTGGAAAATGAAGAAACGCACTAATAAATCCTAAGATGTTAGATGCAATACAACCATGTTACAATTAAAAAAAAACAAAAGAAAATGGATTGTGTTATACAAAACCTAAGATGTTAGATGCAATGCAACCATGTTACAATTAAAAAAAAAACAAAAGAAAATGGATTGTGCTATACAAAAACATGTAAAATCCTCTAAGCCATAAACTATGCTATAAATATACATCTTTAATGACATTTTTTCCTCACACAATTCCTTTAGAAAACACATTTAGAAAAATAAATAACCACGTGAAACATTGCTTCCATGATTGAATATTTTGATTCAATTTAAACATAATAACAATATGAAGTCATTTTCAAAACATGAAGATCTTCTAGATTTACTTCCAAATAAATGGTTTCATAATGTTTAAATGACGTTCCCGTAACATTTACTCATAACCAGAATCCTTCACATTAAATAAGAACTACATAGAAATTTTGAATAAATAAATTTATCTGTGTAAATGTTAGGTTTGGAAAATATATACATAA
>SNQJ01S0243365.1:0-11690 GCA_010110895.2 Picea sitchensis
AGTGAGAATAGCTTTATGGGAAAGGGACATGCCACTGTATCATATTAATGGAAAGTAGAATATTACAACCTGATCACCTTGATGTCGCAAGCTTCATTTTGGTGGTTCTTGGCTCCAACACACACACTTGCTCGATCCTTGCATGAAGAAGATCAAATCATCTTGATAGACTTGCTAGAGTCTCCAAGCTTCTGTTCAAACTAAATCCTTCACACAATTCTTTCACCAATTCTCCAATGAATCTTACTTAACATTTTCCATGAGAATTCCATCAATATATAGGAGAGAATGAGATGGTTACTTAGATAAGAATGATCCCACAATATCAGGGAATCCAGTACAAGGATAACCATTCGAATGCCAACCCATTCTTCTAGAATATTCCCTTCTAGAACCATCGAGAATCCATCTTTTTCCAAGCTTTAGAGAAGGTTCGCACCCTAGCTATGTAACACAGTGCAAGAAGTTTGCACCCTAGATTAAGGCAGCCTACGAGAATGGGTCATTCTCACACTCTGGTATATTAGCAACCTGTGAACTCTCTTCAAAAGTATGTTTTCTAAGAAGAGATGAATGTCAATTTACTTAGGAGAAAGTTCTTATGAGGAGCCTGAGTACACCATCATCAATACACCATCATGATGACCAAAATCATGGGTAACAGAATGCCCCCCAAAGTATGAGGCCGTAATCAGTGACAGCCGAAAGACTTTGTAAGTTGCATGTGTGTGTCGGAAACCAGGATCACACCTAATCGGAAACCTGCGAACAACCAAGCATATGCAGCATATCAAATATACTCATTATGAGGTAGGCATTCCCATACTCAGATCACAAACGGATGACATTGTAGACATAATTCATGGCCACCAATCATACACAATGGATCCATGCCATCAAAATATAGCATAGCCACCAGGAATACACTATGGATCTATGCGAGAAATTTCAAATTAAGACAAGATAGCCACGAGACATACAAAGTGGATCTATGTGTCGCAAATTATACATACTCCATCGCAACCTGGACAAAGAGATGATATCCAGGGTCTTCAATCTCGTCACCCAAAAGTATGAATCTAACCATGTGATTACACGTGTTGAAGTCGAACATGGAAAAAACCACTTGATTACCGGTCATTGATGAAACCGTTAACAAGTGTGAGGGAAATCACCATTGATGTCAATGACTCCCAGGGTTCTCTAGTAAAATCCATCGAGTGTGAATGAATGAGTTGAAGTCGAACATTCGATGGAATCTTTCGATCAGAGGTCAATGATGTAAACCCGTTGTTGAAAGCAAGGAAACTTGCCATTGAGGCATGCAGGCTCCAAGGTACCAAAGAATTTCTAAGTCTTGTTTCTGGATAATGAGCTAAAGTTGACGGAACAAAACTCGTCACAGGAGGGTCTTGATGTATCCCCCATCAATGACACGAAATGAGTAACAGATTTTGAAGGTGAAGCAGAGTATGATGTAAATTGGATTGGACATAGGGAATGCCGACATGGGGAGAATGGACAACTGCAGATGGCTGACTCAATAAAGGTTTCATATGGACTTCTCTTGAACATATGAACGACACGATCAATGATTTGGAAGCATTGACTCAAAGACGACACAGGGTATGACCTTGTAGCAAATCGAATGAGAGACAAATGGATTTCCCAAACTGGATTCAAATATAATAAATAGGGGGTTTCATGCTCAAGAGCGACACTTACTGCCAATCAATATGAAGATGAGAACATATCCCTTTCCCAAATTTTCCCCCACCATTTATGGCGAGTACCTCTTTATTTTTACACAAGCTTGAGGAGGATAACATATGCTTGTTGATATAATCTTATCCTTCGGAGTATGTTTAACGAACCCTAAGAAGGAGTGGTTCGGTCCCATTACAGGTCTGTCAATGTTTTTTTAACGAGTCCAAAGATAGAAAACTCGAAGGTTTTTCATGATTATAGAGTCTGGAAAAACACTTAAAAGAGAACTCTCTCAGTTCCTTTTTCATAAAATAGTCTGATGAGACCGAAAAAGAGATAAATTATCGCCTAACAGATGCTTTCTTCAAATGCTTTATCGAGCGTGAAAATATTAAGGTCGCTCGGCTATATTTTCATATTTAGAGAGTCTAAAAATAGCTTAAAGAGGACTCCAGGGGGGTTTCTTTTTCGTATAACCTTGTTGAGCCCGAAAAAGTGATAAAAGTATGCTTGATCGCATTCTCAAGTATTTTCGAGCGTGAGAACGGACAAAGACCAAGCTCGAGGTTTTATACAAAAACCATAAAAAACAATCAAAACATGTGATGAAAAAAGAAAAATTATGTCTGCATCCTTGTATATGAACATCGAAGTCATTAGCCTGCAAAATTTACACTCAAAAGGACATTAGGGTTTAGGTTTTAATAAATAAATAATTATAAAAATTCAAATAACATGGTAAAAGTAAATATAAAGGAGTAAAAACTCTTTTTACCATATCATTTTCACTTTTCACTATTTGAGCCCAAAAACCCCTCTTTTACCCTCAAAATTCGGCATCATATTGCGGGAGTTACGAGCATCCATTCGATGAGTCTTCAGTGACAGTGAGGTAGGATCTTTGTCCTCTACTCTTTCATGGTTTTATTTTTTATTTTCATTGGTAAAAACTCATTTTTGAGTTGGTTTTGTGAGCCCTACTTGCGCTCATCCATTCTCGCAGGTGGGCTAAACGGGACCTGCGAGAATGGGTCATTCTCGCAGGTGAGCCCACAGTATCCTGCGAGGTTCTCACACTGTACCTAAAGGGCACCTGCGAGAATATCAAAGCATAAAAAAAATTTCAAGTTTTGCTCAATGAAAGAAAACCAAATTGTGAGTAGAGTTACTAATCCTCTTTTTGTGCTTCTTATGCAGGTAATTGGCCATCAAAATGGTTCTTGAATGGTGCGAAAGGGAGCATGAAAAAGACAATGCCATTGTCGGAAATCATCCACCCACTATTGCTACTTTGAGAAACTGTGGTCTTCTGAAGTACTTTTGTATCTCGAGCATGAGGGCCCAAGTCAGGTTATTAGAGTACCTTGTGCATATGTGGGATCTCGATCAGTAGGTATTTAATGTAGGGGTCCATACAATGTCCTTAGATATTGAGGACATTTACTTCTTGACTGGACTGTCAAGGCATGGGTACCACATGAACTTGACTGGTAGCAGAGGTGGTGGGTTTCCCATGAGTGAGTACTACCTCTTACATTGTGTTCCCGAGGAAGAGAGGAAGAAAGGGAAAGTAGCTATTTGGGGAGTGTGGGATTTGACCCTCTGCACTATTTTATTCACCATTGCATATATGTTCAGGAGCTCCGCTCCTCACATGGCACTCCAGAGTTACTTTCAGTATGCTATAGAGTGTACTGAACCTTGGGTTTTTAACTAGGCAGATGCAGTGCTTCGTAGCATGAAAAGGCAGTTGACCAAATGCAGACGAGGCAACCTGAAGCAATTAGGGTACGGATCTTTGTTAGTGTCCTTCTTTATAGAGAGGGTTCCATTACTGAGGCTGCAGGTGGAGTGGAATTTACCAGCTCCGAGGGATCCAAGAATGATGAGATGGTGTCAGCTCATGGCTCGACATGTAGTTGGACCAATTATCAAGTATGATGATACCTTCTTCGACTGGCTGTGACCACAGATGTTGATGGTCGACGATTATGCTTATGTCGAGTTGGATTTCTGAGGAGATCCAGACTTAGTCCTGCCAGAGGATGCTCAATGGGGGGAACTTGGTAAGAAATACACAATTTTTTTCTTTTTAAATGTTTTTGTGAATTTCATCATATGAAAATGATTTTTTGTTTTATATATGTTCGTCCAAAAACTAAATACAAAATTCCTTGTTGATGACACAGATGTGGGACCTTACCGACCTCCTAGTACTTCTCTCATTCAGTGGTGAGGAGAGGTAGCACCAGTGCCACAATGGGACGCCGAGGATTACCAAGCAGTGGAACAAAACCTAGAGGGTTTGATAGTAGGTATTCCAGACATGCCTCTTGGAGAGGTTCCACAACGTCATCAGCGTCACACAGTAGGAGTGTTAGAGTCCATAGGCCGACTGCTCTGTAGGGTTGCCCGGGCAGTCGTATGTTACCATGAACGTCATCCATGACATCATTTTGTAGAAGATATGAGCTTCATATTTTGACATTTTGGTCTTCGAAAAAATGTTTTTTTTGTAAATAACTATTTTGATCGTTATATATACAGACAGCTTCTACCAGTTTACCTCGTATTGTGTGAAAATTGATGTGATTGATTTATAAATGATCCAAATGTCTTTCTAATACATAGTTAGCCAATGCATCTGTTAATGTATTTAGACATCTACGAATATGTTGATATTCAATATAATCAAAATAAAATTCCAAGAGGCGAATTCGCAAATAAACCCATAACAAAGTAGGACTTCGAATAGTATAGACATTACTTAACTGTATTACTACAAGTTGTGAATCGAGTCGCACAACCAAATGACGGATTCTGATCGAGATAGCATCAATCAACAATTTGATAACGGTGCTATACTCTGCAATATTGTTGGTCGCATGACCAAGACACACACCTCGTAAGGAGACGAGTTTGTTTGTAGGGGCATAAATTGTCCATGTAATGGAAGCAAGGTTCTGAGTACTATGGCTAGCTCCATCAGCAAAGCCAATATAGGGTAGCGAAGACTCTGACATCTGGAAATCAAACACAACCTCACATAAGGGCAAAGACCAGATAACGACAAAAGCAAGATAGAGTAACACACAAGAAGTATGATACAATAAAAATACAAGTACTCGTGCACAGATGATTTTATGCATAGTACTTCTTCAAGTACAACCCATTCCTGGGTTCACTCAAAGGGATACCATCGTAATCTACTAACTCGTAAGACCCTTTTTCCAAAACTCATTGAACGATATAAGGACCTCGTCACATGGCTTTGAATTTTCCAACTCCTAGCATATCTCGATCTTGTTCATAGAGGAGAATGAGATATCCTTCAAAGAAAACACGAGGCTTGACATGTTTGTCATATTGGGCCTTGACACGCTTTTTCTGGGCTTTGATGACTAGGGTAGCATCACATCAAGTTTCGTCTAATCGCATAAGATACAATAGACATTCTTCCTCATCAGAAGTGTTTGGTATGAGTTCAATAGCTAGTTTTAAAGAGGGTATCTTGCATTCAATCGGGAGAATAGCTTCCAAACCATAAACCAACCAGAAAGGTGTAAACCCAGTAGCAGACTTGACAGATGTCCCGTAAGCCCACAATGTCGAAAACAACATTGTGTGCCAACTTGTTTTGTGAATCCCTATCATTCATCAGAGCATATTTATGAGAAATTTGTTAATTGCTTCAACCTGGTCGTTGGCTTGGGGGTATTAGGGCATTGAGTTATCATGGTGAAGACCCAACTTTTTAGTAAGTTTGGACATCATGAAGTTTCTAAAGTGGCTACCGTGATCAGTGACGATAGCTTGGGGAACACCAAAATGAGCTATGACGTGATTAAAAATGAATAATGTTGCAGTCTTTCCAGTGTTGTCAAATGTGAGCATCACCTCGGCCCATTTCGTAAAGTAATCGATGGCTACAATAATGTATTCATGCCCCCCGGTTGAGTGAGGGTGACATGTCATGAAACTGATGCCCCATTTCACAAAGGGACCAACAAAAACCACAGGGTGAAGAGGAGTGGGATGTGACCGTATCTTGTTATTATAGGTCTGGAAAGCATGGCACTTTTGAATGGCGATTATGAAGTCGTTAAATAAAGAAGGCCAAAAATACCCTGCTCGTAAAATCTTCTGGGCAGTAGCATACCCAAACATATGACCACCACATGCTCTAGAATGGAAAGCATTCAGATCTTTATCGGCTTCGTCGAACGTTAGACAGCGTCAAAAAACAGAGTCAATCCCCCGACGATAAAGAGTATCCCCGAGGATAATGTATTGATGGGCTTGATAGCGTATGCGACGTCGTTCAGTACTAGACAAGGTTGGTCGGAAAGTCTAGGTTTGGAGATATATAATGATATTTCCATACCAAATATCATCAGTGCTAATAAGGAAAAGGGATTCATCGGGTAATGAATCAGTTGCTACATGTTCCATTTCAGAATGGGGAAAGTCGCATATCAACTCAGCAAATACTAAGGACTTCTTGGACTTGGCGTGTTTGAATTCCAAGTCAAACTCTTGGAGTATCACAATTCATTTGGAGTATTTTCCCCCTAGCAATTGACATGTGAGAATGTGTTGCATAGGGTTGCAGTTGGAAATCACTATAGTCTTGCATGAGAGGATATAGTGTCGGAAGCGTTGGACGGATTGGACGGCAGCCAAGGCCAGTTTTTTGACATGTAAATACTTGATTTTAGTAGGAATTAGACTTCGACTCAAGTAGTATATAACATGTTTGTCGTTAGCATCATCCTCTTGGACGAGAACCATACCAGTGGTGTAATCCGAAGCAGCAAGGTAGAGGAAATAATCGCGACTATAATCAGGGGGAAAGAGAAGCGGAGCACGCGTTAGGGATAATTTAAAAGCTTTGAAAGCATTGTTGTCTATGGTATCCCATATGAACTCAGACCCCTTTTTAAGTAAGCGTGTAAATCCACGAGTTATCTCGGTGTAATTTGGGATAAAACGACGAAGAAATTTTGCTTTCCCCTGCAAACTTTGTAACTAGCGAAGTGTAGAAGGAGGAGGAAGATTAAGGATCGCCTCAACCTTTAAAGGATCCACCCGGATCCCTTGATGTGAAACGATAAAACTGAGAAGTCGGTCAGATTCCACATAGAAAACTCACTTATGAGGATTCAAACATATATGGTAGAACCGGTAGCGGACGAAAATGGCTCGGAGGTGGGTTGGATGATCGACTCGGCACATTGAGTGAGCAGGTAAATCATCCAAATATGGTTGAATGATGTGCTTGATATTATGGAAAGTATAAGATATAGCGCATTGAAAAGTTGTGCCAGCATTCTTGAGACCGAAAGGGAGTTTTCGATAGGCAAAAGTACCCCAAGGACAAATAAAAGCAGTCTTATGTTGATCCTCGGGAACAATGTTGATTTGATTATAGCCAGAGAAACCATCCATGAGAGAGAAGATTTCACTTCCGGCGCAATCGTCAACAATCTGATCGATGAAAGGGGTAGGAAAGTTGTCTTTGGGACAAGCTTTGTTGATATCCCTATAATCAACGCATACACAAATTGTTCCTTGTTTCTTGTCGATCGGGACAAGATTGGAAACCCAGTCTGTGAGAGCCACTGGATAAATAAAGCCGGATTTAAGAAGTTTCTCTACTTCGAGTTTGATAGCAACTGCTTTACATGGGTGAACTGGACGAAGGCGTTGCTAGACGGGTTTAGCATCGGGGTATGTCTTTATCTCATGTATCACAATCTCAGGGTTGATACCCGACATTTCTTCATAGCTCCAGGAAAAGATGTCACGAAACTCTTTGAAAAGGGATGTATAGGTGATGATTTCGTCAGAAGAACACGAAGCTCCGATATGGACATTTTTGACAATCCCAGGTTTAACGGATATGTCAAGGGGAATAGTGGGTGAAATATTGCTTAATTTCCCTTCAGAAAACACATCGTGTGCGGACTCAGGAATGGTGGAGATAACGACAATGGTCGA
Organism: Picea sitchensis; assembly: GCA_010110895.2. Taxonomy (NCBI): domain Eukaryota; kingdom Viridiplantae; phylum Streptophyta; class Pinopsida; order Pinales; family Pinaceae; genus Picea; species Picea sitchensis. The sequence goes on from SNQJ01S0243365.1 coordinate 7,708, forward strand.
TGGGGTCGAGATCCATTGATAGTTCTCAATGGTATGTTGCTCCAAAAAGAGGATGGAACGATGATGTCCATCGTCCCAAGGGGTGTCTTCCATGACAGACATGATCATCTCGTCTGTGGGAAAAATGACATGGAAAGGATCGGGAGACAACTCACCAAGAGAGGGGGTAGAAGGTGTTGTCGATTGAATGTCCTGATAGGCAGATTCGACCGGACTCAACGTCATTTCGTCACTGTAACAAAGATGATCTCCAGGGTCAGGTACTATCCAGGGGTCGTGAGACACAGGAAGTTCATGAATCGAGGTGGAGATCATGTTGATTGAAGCAACAGACGAGCGTGGAACATTAGGCGGTGGAATAGGGAAAGTACCCATTAACGAAGAGTCCTTGAGAAGGCCTACACCGACATTCTCATAACCCGGTGGGGTTTTAGCGATGAACGGTACGTTGCCAGTATGAGTATCAGAATTAAATAAGGTTAGTTGGTCAATGGTGACGACCTTTCCTTGATGTGGGAAACTTACCACACGGAAAAGGGTCGACACAACGGCGTGCATGGAATCGATCCAGCTGCAGCCAAGCATAAGATTGTAATCAAGGGGAGAATCAAAGACTTCCACTTCGACTTGGACCATTTTACCTTCTAACATGATGGGCAATGAAGGAAGGACACTGTAGGGCTTAAAACTAGATCCATTAAAGGCTTTAAGAGTGTTCTGGGATTCGTTCAAAGAAGGAGAGCCAATGGCTTTCCAGCAAGCAAGAGACATGACACACATCGAGGCACCCTCGTCGATAACGTTTCGGCAAATCTTTTTGTCAGAGACAATCACATGGATCTGGAATGCAATTTGAGGGGGTAACCTTGGAATGTGATCTTCCAAGTCAAAAATTATTAAATTCATATCCGTCGGGTCGATTCCACCGATATCTTTCAACAGGGCCTTCCGTTGTGTGGGATAACTTTGAAGGACTTCAAGGGATGACATCGTAGAAGGTGCTTGGGCCAGATCTTCAACAATGTTGTAGTTCTGGGAAGCACGAGCATGAGGATTGAAAGCCGATTTCTGAATGACGCCCTTTAGGGGGGATCAAAGAACTGTGTCGAGGCTCGGTCATTCGAGATGAAGAAGATCATTGGTAGGTGGAGTCACGGGAGAGGGTTGTACCAAGGAAGGAGATAAATCATTAACCTTCCCTTTAGAGGGAGAATAATATTTTTCTCGAGTAGTGAGGGCAACGTCGCTCTACTTTGAATCGCCAGTACACACCAATACATAAGATGTAGTAGAAGATGAGGGTTGGTCATGAATGACCAACTGAGCCTGTTGTTGAGACGGGAAGGGTTGGGACAAAACGGTCAACGTAGGTGGTTTTGGAGCTCCTTGAAGGAAATTAGTGACCTCGGCACGTCGTGGACAATCCTTTGTGTAGTGATCATCACCACAGATAAGACAAGGGTATCGTGGTTTGCGCTTATCCTGATCGTCAATACAGGTAGTTTTGGTTCACTCTGCTTGAGAAGTATTTTTGTCCTCCTTATTCTTACCCCTTCCCTTTTTGGATTTGTTTTTACCGGCTGGGGTAGATTGAAATGCATTTACCTCGGAAGTCTTGCCGGTGGGAGGGGCAGGAGACGGATCATTTTGAACATTAGAAGAAGCAGGTTTGGGGTTTGTGCTTGAGGCGAAATGTGGTTGGGCCTGGAAAGTGCCAATCACACTGTCAGCTGCATGTGAAGCAGCTGGAGTAGTTGAAATGGTGGAAGTGGAAGGACAAGGTAAGTCAGGTAGTAAATCGTAAAGGGTTCCCATTTGCGAGTAAACGAGGTCAAGATATTGAGCACGACTTATGGCCTTTTCTTTCATGACTACTCCACCCATGGAGATGTCACGACCGATGTCATTCACAAACGATTTGGTGAACCATTTTTCCAGCAACTGATCTGGGAGTTCGAGTTTAATAAGACATCGTCACCATTGCCACTCATGAATGTGATCGGATATATGAGTGGCTTTGTTTTGTTTGAAAGAAGTCAAAATCTTGGTCCCTGTGTCATAACAAATCGGTAAATGGTAGTGTGTGAGGAAAGCCATAGCTATGGTGTTGAAGTCAGAGAAGAAACCTCATGGAAATTCTATATACCACTTCGCAGCAGAACCTGTGAGGGTTCGTTGAAAAAGAAGTAAACGAATAGAGTCATCCATCAACGAGTTGGATGAACACCATACGTGAAAATTCATAACGTGATTGTTTGGGTCCTCTCCCACTTTGTCGTTGAATTTAGGAATGTCTTATGGTAGCTTGGCTGGTATAGCAAGCCATTGGGGAGAGTGACGAATTGGATCATTTAAAATCCTTGACAAATCCGAAAGATCCAAAGTAGCTATGAAAGGTAACTGTCGATTCACCTACAGGTATTGGTGGCTTTGGGCAGGAAGCCCCGTTGGAAAACTAGTAGGACCATAAGCGCCAAGGACAGAGGTATGTTTTTCCCATAAGGTGGGGTCGGTCCTCCTATCGAAGGTGGTGTTCCAATTGGGGGTTGTGTTCCAATTGGGATTTGTGTGCCAAAAGGAATTTTCCCGCTGAGAGGGGGTTTATTCATACCACCTTGGTGAAATTGTCCACCGACGGGAATCTGGTAATTTGGGGTGAATGACGGAATAGTGCCACTAGGATTAAGACTGCCAGTAGAAGACGAGGAAGTTCCTCCAAAATGAAATTGAGGGAGTGTCGGAATAAAACCGGGAAGAGAGTGCTCAGAAGAAGAAGGACCACCAGGAGAACTGGATCGGGTTTGTGTAGGAGTGGGAATGGAAGCATTCAACGCACGGTATCCGGGTGGTAGTGTCGGAGTGACGTTGAGCGTATGCGGTGTGCTGATGGGAGCGAGACTAACTACAGTAAATCCAGTGTGAACACTCATAGTATCTATGTGATGGTCCATTTCGATAGGGACGGTAAAATGATAGGCGGTAGTAAAAGGTATTGTCGCTGGACTAGAGATTTCAGAAATCACAGGTGGGTTGATTTCGGAAATCACAGGTGAACATAGACCAAAAAGGTCCCATTGAAAAACACCCGTAGACCAAAAAAGATCTTGGCCTTCTATGACTGGAAAGGGTCCAATTGGTGATCCAAAATATGTAACAACTAAGTCTCCGGAAGAATTCAGTCGCATAAACGGTTGCTCAGAATCAGGGTGAAGTCGAAAGTCCTCTCGAGTATTGGTGATCCGGAAATGTTTGAGAGAGTCATTTCGTTCCACTTGTGGGGTGGTGACATATGGGACTTCACTCCACTGAGGAGAGCCCTTAGGTGAACTTGTAGGAAAGGGTTGAGAACCTTCCAGATGCTCTGGAGATAAACCCTGCATTCTACATGAACGACGTGGAGGAGCTATGGTAACCAAGTGACAAACTTCATGAAGAAAATCTTATGGTCAACTTTGATAAACAAACAACATGCGCTAGTAAAGAAAATCTAGGAAGCAACACCAAGCAAACAAGACCTTCTAATTTCGAAGTCACCGGTTGGTGATGAAATCCAAAGTCACAACAACGAGACGAGAAGGGGCTGGGCTAGGGTGGAAAAGTTGCGCTGACGACCTGCTTAACGGACTTACACCCTGGTGCAAGATCCCACACATAATCGTGGGTATACCCTCCAAGGAATCTGAGTGAGTTTGGAAAACGTCGATTCTAGGTACTGTGGAGACTTTCCCCTTCATAGTCACCTTGTGTAAGACCCTAGAAAGATAGGCCACTAAGGTTACCACCGACAACAATAAATCTTGGGGGGACAGTCGACATTCCGATCCACACGCAAGGGCAAGGTATCTAGCCCGAAATCAACTCGAAAGGATTCCACTCATCATTGTGGTTATACCTCCGAGTGACCCCTGTAATACGTGAAATCTCTACACCGATATCAACAAAGCAGGGTGAGTAACTCTGTCAATATCAATGCGACCTCATGT
>SNQJ01S0243366.1:0-13311 GCA_010110895.2 Picea sitchensis
TTATTTGTAATGAGGTGATGGGATTTTTGATATTGGAAAATCCCTTAATGAATCTCATATAATATATAGCTAATCCCATTAGGGATCTTACCTCATATACATTTCTAGGGGCTGGCCAATCCATGATTTCCTTAATCTTTTCCAGGTCAACATCCACTCCCTCTTCTAAAATTATGACCCAAAACTTGGATCTCTCTCTAAAATAAGTCACACTTGCTATATTTATCATAAAACTGGTGATATCTCAGTGCCTGCAGTACAAGCCTAAGACACTCTTTGTGCTCTTCCTTGGTATTATAATATACCAAGATATCATTGATGAACACAAGGAAACATGTGTCCCAAAACATGATGATAATATTATTCATCAAACAATTAAACATGGTTGGTGTATTGGTAAGACCAAAAGGAATCACCAAAAATTCACAGTGTCCATATTGCATTCTAAAAACTATCTTGTGGATGTCTTCAACCTTAATTCTAACTTGGTGATATCTAGATCTAAAGTCTATTTTAAAGAAGACTGTATCTCATCTGAGCTGATTGAAACTATCATCAATCCTGGATAAACTATAGTGGGTACTTTTTCTTATTGGTAACCTTGTTTAAATTCCGATAGTCCATACACAGTCACAATGTACCATATTTGTTCTTAACAAATAGTGTTGGTTCTCCCCATGGGGACACACTCAACCTAATATACCCTTTATCCATCATTTATTTTAATTGCACCTTTAAATCCACCATCTCTGGTGTACTCATTCTATAGGGCACTTTAGATGTCAGTAATACTCCTGGTACAAGATCTTTGGAAAAATCAAGATCTTATTTAGGAGGAGGTTAGGGTACCTCCTTTGGAAATACATCCTCAATCTTCAATTTATTGTTCTTTACTTCATTAGAACTTGTATTTCATATGAGGGACAACCCTTTTAGCTAAATTTATGGAGTTTCAGTGATGATATTTGACTCATTGATACAAGCTTCTAGATGCCCTGCATCACCCCCGTGTTTCCTTCACTATCTTCACATTATATGGTTTTGTCATAGCAGTCCAATTTTTCTTTTTGGGAATCCAACAAGTCCATGCCTATTAGAAATTCATATGACAACAAAGGTAATATGTTTAAGGCTACTTGTGTATGCAATCCATTCATTTCAAATGGGCATGCTTGAATCATTTTTGTCACCTTCCGCTTATTTCATGTGGCTAGCTAAACTAACTATGATTTTGCATGCTTCCTTCTTTGCAAGGTACATGTTTCAACAAATTGGGGTGAAATATAACTAAGGTTAGAACCAGGGTCAATCAAAATTGAAATGGGTTATTTGGTAATTTTACCTTCTAGCTACACCATTGAATATTGGTGGTCTTCCTGCGGATTCTCGACACCTGCATAAATTCGTAGCACATTCCTAGCCACATCATTAATGGTAGTAGGCTCTAGAGAATTATAAAATCTTTTTCTGTCATGATTCCTATGAGAGAAGTCCTTCAACAGATGTGTTTCTTCATAACCCCAACATTGTATAGGTCCTTTCTTTTGTTCCTCTGCTTTCTCCCTTGCTCTATCAGCTTGTTCGCACTTTGAGATGGGAAATTCTACTAGTGTATACTTCTAGTTGGATGACTGAGTTGAACACTTATTTTTGGATTTTTGTATTGGGATGCTTTAAATAACTTCCTCTAAAATCCATGCTTATCCTTCATTTTAATATCCTTAAGAGGTTCTTTCATATGCTTGGATTGATCATAAGAACATTTGGCCTTTCTAATGGTGTCCTCTAGTGTTTTAGGCTTGCCAAACTCAATCATTGAGATATGGGACATACCTTAACAACTCTAAGAACCTCTTTTCATAATCATCCATTGTAATTTTCCCTAACTTATGTCTATGGAAAACTTTAATTTTACCATTGTAGTAATTCTCTAATAAATATGATATCTTGAATTATTTCTCGAACTATTTCTAGGTTATCTTAATTTCCTTTAATCCTTTAACATCCTTGAGGTATTCCCACCATATGGAATCTCCTCCATTCAAATTAAAAATAGCTATATTTTCCTTTGTATTTTCTGAGTAATTATGTACTGGAAAAGACATCCTTAATCCTAGCAGCCAAGCGTTTTCCTCCTCTCCTTTCTTGATTTCTCCATCAAAGGTAGGATTTTTTTCCATCTTGAATTCCTCTATCAAATAAGTCTAAGAGTGTCTCTTCTTATTCTTCCTAGGGATACTTGACTCTATGTCACTAATAGAAAACTCTTCTATAGTGGTCTTTCCATTAGATGACTCTATGGAAGAGTCACCACTTGCTCTTTTTTTCTTATCATTCATGTGTATTTTCCTAGAGTAAATCCTCCCTAAATTTTTGTGATACGGTCCATGCTTCTAATTATCTAATGGGATCTGAATATTTTTAAACTATTGTAGTCCTGCATTACTAGTAGCTAGACCTTGCTGCAAGTGATTTTGTATCTTAGAAAGACTCTGCAATAGTACCGTGCTTAATTTTTCCTGCTCAGTTTGAGATTTCATGAGCCTTTCATTGTATTCTTTTAGAGTCATCATTGTTCTACCAATTTTGGAGGGGATTTTTTATCCCTCATGCCATCAGATTCCTCATCTCAAAAATGTGAGATCTCTTGCAAGCTGAGCTGCACCATTCACTTTTTTTTTCCTTTTATTTTCAGTATCTCCTACGTGCTGAAACAATAAGCCATCATTAGCAAATCACCATTCAAATTACATATGACAAGACTCTTGGCCTCACTAAGGCTTTAGTCTGCCTTAATAGTCCCAAACTGGGACTTTATTCCTGCTGCCAATCCTGTTCAAAAACTGTTATTATCATGCATCAACATTATTAAATTAATAGGAAAGACATAAATCTTTGTCATGCATGATATTATGAAATTCATTCATCCTTGTTGGTGAAATTCAGGCCTAGATTTTGAACTCTTCTATAATACTGCTCTGTAACACAAATGAGCCCATAACCTAATTAGGATAGTGGGATGTCAAAATTCCTCTTCCCTAGAAATTATTATTTTCTTGGGATTTTACTGCGAGGATGGAAACCTACTCACCCTTATCTTTCCATCGATTGTTCTCATAGTAAAAAATTGGGTTCTAGGTTTATTTAGATGGCCCTCCAAAGCCATGCAAGATTTGCCTTCTACCATGTAATTGATCTGATGTGGATACCAAGTGGACTCCTCCTCATCAACTTCAAAAGTGGATAGGGTAGGTGTTTGTGATGGTGTGGGTGTGACATGTCCTCATGCATGAAACAATCCATTTTACAATCCAGGGAAACCCCTTGGCAGGTACATTTATATGCATCCAGTGGTTAGACATTCCTAAATAGATGGTTCTAATTTACTCGGACACATATTAATCGATCGTTTAAAATTGGTTGAGTTATCCCTGTTCTGGATGCAAGTTATACAACCCTAAAATCTCCTCCAAAACATTTCTTTTCGACCACTTCACATTGATGGATCTAATGGTTATTGTGGAGAACATATGATGGATGAAATCTATGCAATTTCACCAATTGGAAAGTTAAATATAATGACATCTCCCTTAATCTGACAACTTCCATAGAAAAGGATTGACATGGTTAATGGTTTGAATTTACTCAGGATTCTCTAACCCATGTGACGAATAATGGCTCATCCAACCTCATCCAATTTCTCAATAGATGGGGTCCACAATAATATCTATGGATGAGTTATTTTTGGGTTGAGTCCATGGCATATTGATGACCCACATTTTCTCGGGCTCTCACTATAAAGAAATGTTGCCTCCCATGACCTTATGGTTTTTCCAAACAGTTATTTCCGAACTAGGGTCTTCGACAAATTTGATGGTCATCAGATTACTGAATCTAGTTGCCAGGGTTTCCTCGAGACTCAAAATACACTTGAAATTTAACATGGTTAAATAAATCTGAAACGGTTTCTCTCAAGTTTGTCCTATGAAAATATCGATGACTTAGATCTCATTGCCTGAGACTCTTGCAAATCTATGACTCTAGTCCTCTCAGACTCTCGCCTTCGACTTTTCTCCATCGAAAACACATACCTTATGATCCTCAGGTATTCTTCTGAATGTCACATCCTAAAATGCCTAGTGGGATGGTCTAGAATGAGATTTATAGTTCAAATCCACAGAGTCTACCCTCTCAGTAAATCAATAGTTCTCATTGACTTGGGATGTCTCAGAAGGTTCATCCTAGCAATGCTTATGGGTTCTTAGGAAAAACCCTCTTTTTGATGGTATTTCTATGATATTGACATCTATGATGAACAATCAAGATGAACCCTCTGCATTGAATCTATGACTAATATTTCCCTTTAGGTTTTAAACAGAGAACTCAAATAAGGGTGCTCAAAAATTCCAGGAAAATAAACTATTCTCCTTCTTTGCACTGTTTGCAAGGATTAAGCCCTGATCTCCTCATATATTTTTCCTGAATCCTAGGTACTCAGGTGAAACCTATCGACATCCCCTGAAGTGAATATTTTCTAATCCTGCAAACTTTCCATTCAAAGACTTGGGAAAATCTCAAGGTCACAAGCCCCATTAATGAAGAATCCCATACATACTCTCCACAGGTAATCAACTAACGTGGAAAGAGTCTCATTAAATGAACAAGTTCAAATTTTAACATTCATTCATCATATTAAACACTTCTTCCAAGAAAAAAATGAAAAGATTCATATTCATTAAAAAAAAATTACCAAATACATTTAAAAACACTTATTAGTTCCAGGTCAATCTCCAAAATACTAACTATCTGAGGCTCGAGGGTGTATGCCTCTCCACCCAACCATAGGCTCTGTTGTACCTTTGATTTCTATAACAAACCACTCCCACGCCAGACCATGATACCACCAGGGAACTCTCACAGGTTGGATATTAGGTAAAGGGTGTAAACATGAAGGTTATTTTCCTTTGCTAATTGGAAACAAAAAAAATCCCCTCTTCCCCACTGAGCCCAGAGCCTTAATGATCTTACCAAGTTCCTTCCTAGTTGGATTTTCTTTGCACAAGGGAGTACCTTCACTACTAGAGTGTCCTCCATCCCCTTACTGATTCTAGTTTCTTTCCAACAAGAACCAACTCACGACCCTCTCTGTTCTAGTATGGGTTCATTATTCTCTGTTCCAAATTAACCATGAGTTTCTTGGGGAAGCTTCCAGTTTTCCTCACCGAAACTTCCTATTCCTTCTCTGCTATGCATTCTTGTGCTTTGTTCACTCTTGTGCATCCTCTCTAGCTTTCTACAACTTCTCTCTTCTCTCCATCCCCTCCCCCTCTAATACGGATCCTTCCTACAACGTTGTGTTCCTCAAATCTCTTCTGTCAAAAGTAGCTCCCCCCAAAGTCAAGCTCCCAAATACAAGGGGAAACATGGTACTCCTGGTAGATAGTTTCAGCTGACCATGTCCTTATTTGTATGCATTTTTGAAAGAATTCAAAATTTCCCCAACTACTGAGTCACATCACCATTAATGGGATTTCTTATGAACAAGAAGCGTACTTTAAGTGGGTTGGTCATTCAAAATTATTCAGGTGGAGGTTGTATTTCTTGGGTAATTAAGGAAATTCCTATTTCCCACTCACTAATTCCGACTATGGTATCATGGCCAATATTACAAGGCTTCCCCTTTAATCAACTGGTTGGAATTTTTTATTAAATATAAAAAACAATTGTTGGATTACTAAGAGGGGGGGGGTGTGAATCAGTAATAGAGAAATCTAATCCTTTTTAACCATATAATGCAAGTGTTATATCAATGTAGCATTATCATCTAATATTTGAAGAGTAAATAAAAAATGAAAAAATGAACAATCATACATATATACAGTACACCAGTGTTTTTACGTGGAAACCCAAAGTGAGAGAAAACCACATAATGCTTTTTCTTATATGTATTGAAGAATTGCATTCATTGGAAGCACCAACTTCCTTTGTTTTCCAACTGCAACTAGAAGGAGGCTCCAAACCCCTAGTTTCTCAGGCTATAACTTGAGGGAAGCTCTAACTCCCCAATTCTCTGGATACAACCAAAAGGATGCTACAATCTCGTATGTTCTCTGGCTACAACTAGAAGGTCGCTACAACCGCCTCTCCTTGCCCCGTCCAACCACCTTGACGTATAAGTAGAATGATGGAACCACTTTCACACTATCACTGTGAGATATACTATTGTAAAACTGTACCAATAAACCTACACCAAACAACCTGTACCAATAACCTAAACCATGCATCAACCCTGCATCAACCAGTACCTCAACCTGTAATCAACCTGTACCATAAACAAGTGCATCAACCATGCACCAACCTATACCTCAACCTCAACCAAAATACCTCATCAATTTCATCATCCAAATATGATTTGTAACTTTGTAATAGACCTGGTGTATATGATAACATACCTTCAAACCTTCCTTAACTTTAACAACAAGAGACTAGCATTTTCATCAAACTTTACTTTTGTCTCACATGACTAGTTTTGGATTAGTCAACAACCCTAACTTGAAATAATCATAACAATGTACGTATAATGAATAAAGATCTAAAAATAGTACACAGTCTTCTTCAGTGTGTTTTATGCAAGTCCTTCAGGTGTCACTACTTGGAACCTCTTAGAAAAGGAGTTATAGAAAAAATGACATATCTTGTTGAATTCTGACTTATTCTAGAGAGCGAACTTTTAGAGCCTGCCCCACATAGAATATTTGTTGTATGGATCTAAAAATTTTACATAGAATACTAAAGACTGCACTCTAACCAACACATTTGGTCTTACTGAATTTGGATTTTTTATGAATAAGTTATGATGTTTTTACCCGAAACACTTGTTTTAGACTAGTTTCAAGACTAGCCACAAACCCTATTTTCCACGGAGTGTAACTGCAAAAATACAACGACCCACAAGCTGAAATTTGTACCACATCTAATTGGATATGTTTCATCAATGGCCTCACAATTTCAAGGTCTAAATCATTATAGAAAACAATTTATTGTGAAAATGGTGAGATGACTTTTAAATAACATACCTTAGAAAGCATCATCAAAAGAATTTATCCTCCCTTGAATTTCAACCTTCTTTACTTCACATTCCCTCTGAAATTCAACTTAGGTATGATTTGGTTACCTCAGTCACCTTTAGATATTCAATATTCTAAAGTGTGTTTAAAATGAGAGAGCTTTCCTCTTATTTATACTCTCCAAGTAGCTTCCTTAGAAGCATCTTCTAGGCCACTTTGTCCACATAGCCAGTTTGTCCACATAGTCACCTATGTCCAAATTTGTTCAATTTGCCACTTGTCCATGTATCCAATGGCCACCTGACCACTTAACCCATTTTCCTCATTTTAGTCTTAACCTTCTTATAACCACTTTCCATAATTAGAAAGTTCTCTATTTAATTTATTATTTAAAGAATCCTCCTTGACTTTGTCACTTCACTTTATTATTTAAATAATCCTCTTTGATTTTGTCACTTCACTTTATTATTCAAATAATCCTCTTTGACTTTGTCACTTCTCTTTATTATTTAAATAAGTTCTTCTTTGTAAGCACTTTGACTTCTTTGACCTTTTGGGGTTTCAAGCCAATCATATGAGGGTCCTTCAACTTCGCAAGGCCATAACTCTCAAAACGTGAGGAGTTATGGGACATTCCACATACCACCAGAAAGGGCATGACATGTAATATCCATATAGAATAGTCTTGAAAATATATCAAAACTCATACCATTATATAATATCAAACAAACTTGGGTCCATTACCCAAACCTTTGTGCTACCAAAATTCACTACCGTACTTTCTTCAAGGGTTGACATCAATGAAAACCAACCAAATTAATCAACAATATCCTCCTTGGGAATTGATGGAAACACTTTGATGCAATACTGAAATCATATAACTGATGCTCCCCCTGGAACCATGCCTGGATATCTGTGATCAATGCCCCCCCTGGAACCATGCCTTTGTCCTCTGCATATGATAAATCTCTTTCCCTTTGTCATAAATTGAAAATGTATCTTTCCATTCAGGGTTGCTCCCCCTAACTGAATCGTCTGATCTCCCAACCTAAACTGTCCTCTTTATGGTGCTTCCTCATGTATATCTAAGAAATATAAGATAAGCATTCAAAAGCACTCATTTTGGAGTAGAAATAACTATGAGTCTCTGGTGAAGATACTCAAAGGCTTCCCATGGAAGTGATTTTGTAAACATGTCTGCCACTTGTTATTTTGTTCCCACATATTCAACTTTGATGTTGTTTTCTGCAAACTGTTCCCGTAGAAAGTGATATTTGATTGGGATGTTCTTCATCTTGTAGTGCATCACCAGGTTCTTTTAGATACTGATGGTGCTTGTATTATCACAATAGATTGGAATGGGCTCATCATAATCAACATGTATATCTGTCATAGTTTGTTTCATCCATAGAACCTGTGTACAACATGATGCTACTGCAATATACTTTGCCTCGATTGTAGACAAAGATATTGATGATTTTTTCTTGCTTAGACATGATAATAAACATTCACCTAAGTAGAACATTGCTCCACTGGTGCTTCTTCGGTCATTAATGAAACCTACCCAATTTGCATCTATGTAGTCAATGAGTGATATATCATTTTCTTTTGGATACCATGATCCAAACTCTTTCGTTCCTTTGAGATATCTGAAAATCCTCTTCACTGCTAATACATGTGATTCCTTTGGTGTTGCTTGAAATCATGCCACTTGTCCAACTACCTGCATTACGTATGTTCTAGATGTTGTCACATATAATACGCTACCAATCATTGACCTGTATTTCCTCTGCTCTGTAGACATTGAATCATCATCTTTGCTCAACTTGCAACTGGTTTTCATGGGAGTGATAACTGGTTTGCAATCTTCCATTCTGAACCTCTTTAGCATTTCTCTGATATACTTGGTTTGAGAAATAAAAATTCCTTGGTTTCTTTCACATATATAAAGACCCAGAAAGAAGGATAGTTCTACAGGTAATGACATTTCAAATTCATTCTGCATGTCCTTTGCAAATTTCTGGATTAAATTGTCATCAATACTTCCAAAAATAATATCATCAACATAGACTTCAATTAATAAAATACTATCTTGAGTTACCTTGATGTAGAGTTTGTTGTCTGCACTTCATTTTTTGAATCCTTCTTTTTGTAGATATTTATCCAGTCTAGAGTGCCATGCTCTAGGAGCCTGTTTTATACCATACAAGGCCTTCTTTAATTTACACACATAATCTGCATTCTCTGACAACTCAAATCCTTCTGGTTCTTCAATGTAGACTTCTTCTTCAAGCTCCCCATTAAGAAAAATTGTTTTACATCCATCTAATACACTTTAATATTTTTGGAGCATGCATAAGCTAAAAGCAATCAGATTGCTTCCATTCTAGAAACTGGGGCAAATGTCTCTTCAAATTTTATTCCTTCAACCTGTGCATATCCTTTACATACCAATAGAGCTTTGTTCATTGTAACCTGTCCATATTCATTCAATTTATTCCTGTATAGCCACTTTGTGTTCATCACATTCTTATCCTTTGGTCTTGGAACCAATTCCCAAGTGTCATTTTTCTCTATTTGATCCAATTATTCATCCATGAACTTATTCCAAAATTCATCATTGTTGTCATCTTCAAAATAGGTTGGTTCAAATGTAGATGAGAGTGCTAGGTGCATTTGTTCTGGTGGACGTATTCTTCTTCTAGTCTCAACTCCTGCATCTTTGTTTCTGATAATCTGATCTGAAGGACAATTCTTTTGTACTCGTATGCTAGGTGTCTTTGGAGGCACTTGTTGAACTTGCTCTTCTTCTTCTATCGGATTCTCTTCATCTTCCCCTTCTACCTTTTTTTCATCTTCTACTTCTTCTTCGTAAATCCATTCCAATGATTCATTTTATTCTTCCTTTAATTATTGTCTACCTGTTTCATCAATTGTTACGTTGATGCTTTCCACAACTTTTTTCAATCCCAGGTTGTCACACTTATACAATTTCCTTGCACTTGAGTAACCAACAAGTACTCCCTTATCCACATGAGACTCAAACTTTCCCATTCTGCCATCTTATATTTTGATGTAGCATTTTCTTCCAAACACTCTGAAGTGCTTAGCTCATAGGGAGTTTTGTCAGTGTTGTTTTTGAGCATTACTCTATTTTGAATGTGAATTGTTGTATGCACCACCTGTGTCCAAAATATATCTGTCAATTTGGAATCCATTAGCATTGTTCGAACCATTTCCTGTACTGTCCTGGTCTTTCTTTCAACAACTCCATTCTGTTGACGTGTCCTAGCCACAAACAATTGTCTTTTTATTCCATTCCTCCTACAGTAGTTCATAAATTCCTTTGAAGTGAACTCAACTCCATTATCATATCTCAAGCATTTGATTTTTGAATCCATTTCATTTTCAACCATTTCGTTGTAGACCTTGAAGTTTTGAAAAGCTTCTGACTTATTCCTAATAAACAAAACTACAATCATTCTTCTATAATCATCAACTAATAACATAAAGTATTTCTCACCTTTTAAACCCTTTGTTGTAGTTGGTCCAACAATATCAGTATGCACAATTTCTAGTGATCTTGTCGTTGAATATTATTTTGATTTAAACCTGGTCTGTGTTTGCTTTCCTTGTTGACAATGCTTTCATAAAGTGTTGGTTGGTTTCGTGAGCTAGGGAATTTCTCTAACTGCTTCCCTTTTGTTGAATTTGACAAGGTTATCAAATTGTATGTGACCCATTCTTCTATGCCATAGCCAACTTTCATCTTCCTTTCCTAGGAAACAGTTTTCATTTCCAATTTCACTTAATACATATATGTTGCTTGAAGTTATCACAACTGTTGCAATCAATTTTCCTGAAATTTCTTTTCTTATATCACACTTTTGTGAATCTAAAGTGACTTTATGACCTTGGCAACACATTTGACTCACACTTAGAAGATTATGTTTCATATCTTCTACTAGTAGAACAATTTCTTCCTTGGTGTTCTTGTTCCTAATTCTGACTGTGCCTTTTCCAATGATTTTAGCTGAATCATCATTTCCGAAGAAGACTGATCCATATATTTCCTTTCTTAATGTAAGAAACCTGTCTCTATCACCTGTCATGTGTTTTGAACAACCAATGTCAACATACCAACCACGTTTCTTCTGCTTAGCTTATAGAGAGAGTGTGCATTCTTCATTGCTATATTGATTCTGCTTTCTTATCCATGTCCTTTTTTGAGGTTCCTATCCGTGACTGTTGTTGTTCTGTTGTGGTTCTCTAGGAGGGACTGCAATTCTGCAATCTTTGGCCATGTGTCCAAAGTTGTTACAATTGTAGCATTCCACTTCAGTGCTCAAAGTTTCAAACCTATTGTAACTTTTTCTCTCTGTTTCACTAGGCCTTCTTGGATAACACTTTTGTGTATGAATTTCAAAGTTGTTTATGTTCCTCTTATTAGCTCTGCAATTCAGAGCTTTATGTCCAAAATTATTACATGCATAACATAAAAAAAAAAATATAGTTTGATACCTGGGAGTTGAAGACATTCCGGAAGGAGGTACTCTTATGAATCCTTCTTCTTCTTGAGGCCTATCTTTTTATGTCGCTCATTAATTATGAAATCTAATCTTCTCGGTGGAGGAGTGTCTCTGTAATTTTCTTTGTAGACCTTCCTATCCCCTTTGATTGTTTTTTTCATATCTTTTTGGATATGTTTATTGTTCTATTGTTTTGGAGCTTGATACCTTTTCTGTATGATTGTATCTAAGTCCAGACTTGTCATGATGAGGTTTTTGACTGCTAATAATGTCATTCAAAACTTTTGAGTTGTTTTGCATTTATTTTTTTGAAGATCCTTTCTTAATGTGACAATTTCTGCTTCCAAATTTCCAATGATAATGTCTCTTCCTTCTAGATTTTCTTTGAGTTCTTCTTCAATTATTTTATCTTCTTCAATTTGAACCTTCAAATTTGTGATCATTTGTTCTAGTTCCTGAGTGTCTTCTTTCTTGTCTAGTTCCTCTTGTGGTTTCTTGTTTTTCTTGTTTTCTCTTCTATTAACTTCTATGGAATACAAAAATTCTTCTCGGTAGTCAACTTCTGCCTCTTCATATTCTTCTTCCGCCTCTTCATATTATTCTTCAACCTCTTAATATTATTCTTTGGAGACTTTTTTTATAAGAGTCTCCTACTACCATGAATAGAACTATTTCTGTCTCACTGTCACTGACTTCATCTTCATCTAATGATGAGATGTCTTCTTTGGTGTATAATATTTTCTAAAAACTTTCTTTGTGGTTCTTTTTTCTTTATATGTTTGTTTTCTATTTGAGTAACCTTCATCATTTCTCTTTTTCTTATGAGGACATTTTTTAGAAAAATGACCAATCTCATCACAATTAAAACAAATCAAAGGAATCTTACCTCTATACTCGTCGTTGGTTCCCTTGTTCAATCTTCTGACAAAGTTGGCCGCTTCTTCATCAGTTTCCGAGGCATCACTGTTGCTGCTATGCTCTTATTCTTTTTTCTTTCCCTTTTTCTTTGACCTTTTGGATGCTTTGAAGGATGCTTCTTTTATATATGGATTTTCTTGTTCAATTCTCATTTCATATGCTGTGAAGATTCCATGTAGTTCATTCATGGTTATTGAGTTTAGATCTTCTCTTTCTTCTAGCGCTGATATCTTAGGGTCAAATCTCATACGAAGAGATCTTAGAACCTTTTGAACAATTACAGATTCTTTTATTTCTTCTCCCAATCTCAATATTGCATTTACTGTTTCATCGACTCGTAAAAAGTAAGCTACAATATTCTCATCTTACTTCATCTTTAGTTGTTCGAATTGACCTCTGTAAGTTTGAAGCTTTGCTGCTTTGAGTTTTTAAACTCCTTCATAAATATTTCAAAGTTTGTCCCAAATATCTTTAGCAGATTTACAATGTGCAACTTTGGTGAATACCGATTCTCCAAGACCATTCAGAAGTGCATTTTTGTATTTGGAATTATTCTGACCGAGCTTCACTTCTTTGTCATTTTTCCGTGGAACTGCTGGTCCTATGTATCCATCTACAATTGATTGCCAAATTTCAAATCCCTATGCATGCATATATGTCTTCATCCTTATGCTCCAAAATGATTACTTATGTCCATCAAACTATGATATTCCATTTTTATACATGTTGTTTCTCTTCATGATCTACCTTTCAGTGGTTAAACTGATTTATGAAGGAACCTGCTCTGATACCAATTG
>SNQJ01S0243371.1:0-13336 GCA_010110895.2 Picea sitchensis
GGAAGGCTTAAAGGTGACTTGGATGACATAACCTAGCCCCCATATGTCAAACGTTTTTCCTAGGAGAGGTGAAACATCACCTAAGGGGGTTAGAGTTTGGTGGTGTGGTTGATGCATTGACACTACGATGTTTTGAGGAGAAATGGGATTTGGCCATGAAGGAATCAACTTGGATACTTGACATGTGGCTTTGGCAAGGACACACACCCTCCTCCTACTCCAACAACTTGCTCCAAATGATAAATTGTCCCCTAAAGGGGTGAAGTCCTTCTAAAATTAGGGTTTTCTTATGTGGAAAAGTGAATTTTAGATGAATTGTTTAATATTATTTTGTTAAGTGGGAAATATTAGGTTTGTTGACCCCTAGTATTGTGGTTTACCCATAAATATGTGGACAAGTCACCTTACTGACATTTTGTATAAATAAGAGATCATAAGATCTCATTTTAACATAAATATCCCTCTTGTGAGAAGAACTTGGTCAGAAATTTTTGCTACCTTTGGAAAATTGTCTCTCTTGTGATCTTTTTTATGGTTATCTCTTGATGTATGGTTGATGGAATTGATGCACTAGCCTTGAAAGGTTTCTCTCTTTCTATTGTTGTGTATTATCTTAGCATTTTCCTTGAATTGGTATGGTCTTTACTTACATGCTATCATTTGTTTCAAGTCGAGGTTATTTTGCTAAGATCTAGGTGGGAAGTATAAGGGAATACACCCCCACCATAGTCTCCATCATTTTATGCTACATGTTATTGGTTAAACAAGGGTTTTCTAAGAGAAGTATAAGGGAAGACACCCTCTTAGATTAAACCCTAGCTAGAGAAACTTTCCTTGGGGAGTAAGAGGATTTACACCACCAAGGAGGTAGCTTCTTTAGCTCTTTCTTTGCATGACCCCATTAACCCAAATTTTTAAGAGCACTAGTCATTTATTTGTTGCATTGGAGAAACAAAATTATTTCCTTGGAATAAGCAATTTTACAAGTTTTAAGTATCTTTCTTTGGGGAAGTGTTCCTTGAGCCTTTGGCTCTCTTGCCTCATCGAGGCATCCCCTTTAAACCACTATAAATTTCTTCTGTAATAGACACCAACCTACAACCATTAGGGTTGCACTAAACCTAGGTAACTAACCCTAACCAACTCCTAAACTAACCCAAGACTAGGCCTAATTTTTTTCCCTAACCCTCTACTAACCTAGGCACATCCATTGAGCCAATTACAAGTGATTTTTGTTGGATAATTTTTCTGATATAGGTATTGGTTTTCTATATACATAAGGCTGATAACTTGATTACAAAACCCCTAATATAAAACGACTTATAACTTGTTCTTTAACCATCAAATTTTGCTAAAAATTTGCCAACATATGCTACTTGGTTTAAATAATTTATTGGGTGGTTTCTTTACTGATTTCAGTGGCTGATTTTACTGTTTTTGTGACAAACTTTATACATCCATAAGGCTGATAATATATTTGCTGTAATATTTTGTTGCAACCTTTTTTTGTGTGCTAAAGTTGTTGCTTGATCATTGGTGAGTTGAGTTAGCTTCCACTAGCTTTATCTCTTGTTTATTTATCACATACTTAGCACTTATTTTTCAGCCCTTGTAATATTTATTGAGTTGATATATATCATTTATTGTTTCTGAAAATTATGGATAACCAGCTTAAATTGCTTTTCCAACTAACATATTACACTATATGTTTGGTTTTCCTTGTGTCTCGGGCAGGTATTCACACTTGGAAGGTCACTCAACTTACTTGGAAACCATTGAATCCTCCCAAGAATTCATTTCAACCCTTTCAAATCATTTATATTTTACCTCTAGGGAATTCATATCCATCTTTCCTCCATATTCATCTCATTCCCCCTAGGGTCATTGAGATTCCCCCCTTATGGTGACTACCTCACCTATAAAGTGACGGGGACACCTGCCTAAGGTGAAAGTGGGTAGGTGACCTCTTAAGTTTTCTCCATTTAGTGGTTGGGTCTAGATTTTCCAAACCTACAACTTGTGCGGTAACAAGTTTCTAATATGATTCCATTAAAGAAATCACTAGATAAAAACATACCTAGGTGTTTAAGTAAGAGGAATTTCAACACTCTTGGACAATTGTTTGAAGCCTTTCCAAGGCCTTCTCCTTCTCTTACAAATATTGTTACAACTGTGTCAACATATGAGTGAACCTATTTTATTTCCATCTATCCAATTGGATGACCTTATCCCCAAGGTGTGCAAGTTGTGCTCTGTTCTTTTCACAATCTATCCTGACTACTATGAGGGATTCTTGTCCTTCTTTAAATTCCTTCTTCAACAATGGAAACAATTAGGAAGATGTCTCCATGTGATTCTCCATCTCTTCCATCCTCTGGTTAAACATCTTAACCTATTCCTTCAATAACCCATTCTCTTCGTGAAACTCCATATTGTTATCCCTTACATATTCCAACTTATCTTTGTTTTCTCTTACCATGTTGTGGTTTACAGTATTTTGTTCACAGTTCTAGAAGTAATGTCTCGATCAAGGAGACAATTTCTTTGATATCACATGATTCATAATCGAGGGACTTATATCCCACTCACTTACCAACCAGGATATTATGTGAAATTAACTTCAAATCTCTACTCCGAGGCTTGCACAGAGTGTTCTATTTCCAACAAGGCTTCCAAGTCTGTGCCTTTTTTCCCTGTACAATCTCCTTATCTTTTGGAGGCATCCAAGCCTCTGACCTCTGCCCTATACAAGAAAGTATATTCCTATGTTATTCTCCTACCTATATATCCTATTCTTGGGTGTGACCTACACACATCAAATAACTGAAAACATAATGGAAATTTAGTCAATAATAAACATTGCTCAATATTAATGGTTGGCTCTTTCTCCATGTAATCAATGGAGTATTTTAAGTTTTAGCTTCTACATTTGATGCTATTAGGAGTGAAACAACCAACAATAACCCCTCACTACTCATTATTCTTATGAAAGATATGCGAGATTGGTCTATTGGATACTGTTGGCCCTTGACTAAGTTTTGGGAGTTTCTTGGTCATGTTGACCTATTCTGAGACTTTGACAACCTATCAAAGGTGGAGCACAAGACAAAGAGGATATCACGAGATCTTTGCCCCCTTTTGTGGTTTTTGGGAATATGTAATGGGAAGGGGATGTCAGGCCATGGGTTTACCCATGTTTAGGCCTATTTTGTATGTATATATAGATGTCTAGGCCATATAGAGAAGTAGAAAAATTGACATCTATGTGATGTAGGCTAAGTGCCAAGAATTGAATTTGTGTGATCAAGGCTTTGTGCATCCTGTGTAAGGCTTGCAGAGATGAGTGCAAGTCCCTGTGAGAGACTGTAGAAGGCTTAGTGTTGTAGCGCAAGGAAGAAGGATCTAGCGAGCTACATAGATCTTTTGTCTTGTGTGGACTAAGGGTTTTGAGGCTCTGTGATGTAACTGATTGATTGAAGACAATAAAAAAGAAGAGTTCGTGGACGTAGCCCCAGGGTGGGGGTGAACCACATAAACACTATGTTATGTACTTTGTTCTTTTTCTTGAAGTGTTCATATGTTATATGCTAAGTGCTATGATATGTTTAGATAGATCTATTTATGCTTTGTGCTTATCATATGTGAGAATGTTAGATCTGATCTAGATAGTCTTGTTTAGTGCTTAATATGCTCATTCTGATCCATTTGTATATGCTAAGTGCTTGAATACTATAGATTGATGTGAATACTGTGAATCTGTGTTGTATCAATGAAGTGAATAGTGATTACATATTAAGGAATTGATGTTGCTAAGAGATGTATTAAGTATTATAATCACAGATCTGTGTCCCAACTAAGGTTGCATACACTTGAGTCCTACAACCACCCCTACCTCTACCTCGAGTGAGACTCCATATTCTTCACAGGTGTTGCCTAAAGGGTCGGTAGTTAGGGTTTTGTCGGTGCTCTATTGTAGCGTTGAACCCTAGGTTTTCCCCTGGGCCAAAAAATGGTTCCGTTGCCAGGACCTGAAATTGTGATTGTTGGGAACCAAGAAAGAAGAAGCTTTGTGCAAAGATCCACCTTGAAATTGTGAAATCTCTGTTCATATATCTGTGCCCTAGCGTGCAATATTATACTTGACTTGTAAATCTCTATGCTAAAGAAAGAAGCCCGATCTGAAGAAAGGAGGTCGGATCTGAAGGAAAGAAGTAGTATCTGAAAGATTTTTTCTCTAAGAAAGGTAAGAATAAAAGAGGTAAGATATAAAAGCTTTGTGCTCTAAGAAAGGTAAGAATAAAAGAGGTAATATCTGCAAGCTCTGTTCTCTGATAAAGGTAAGAATAGTTAAACATTTTAGATCTGGAAGCTCTGTGCTCTGTAGAAGTAAGATAAGTATAAAATTTTGTTTATGGTGTATGGATCTAGGTATGATTGATGGGATCTGTCCTTGCCTGAAAACTAGGGAACTAATAGATGGAAGAAGTTTTGATATGAATAGATCTGATAAGAATCATGAAAGATATGTTATAACTATGCATAGAAAATATGTTTGGACTAACAAATGGATGCAGGATCCTAGAAAGAATTTGTTGCAGGTTAGCTCATATGATCCTAGCATGCAGTACAAAAGAGGATGGGGATCATTTAAAAGGAAGAGAGGATTAACTCTCTGTTACAGTTGCAGAAGACCGGGACATCTCACTAAGGAATTCCCTACAAGAAGACCTAGTTGTCTTTGTTGTAAGTCTATGGACCATGAAGTGTTGGATTTCCCTAGAATGATCGCTAAGCTTGAAGGAAGGAATATGAATCAAGAAAAACCTAAGCTAGATCCAAAAGATAAGGCTATAGAAGAACCCCAGAAATAATCAGAGAAGGTATTACTACATATGAAAGACACCTTGGATGATCACCGACATATTAGATTATCAAAAACCTTTTAAGAAAATGAATGCATTGAAGAAAGAATAGGGGACTTCGACATTGACTATGTTCTATATGAGGACACACAAGTGAATTTCATGAAAGAAAGGACTTGGGAAGCTATAGGAAGTCCTTTTATGATCCTTTCACTAGGAGGAATAGGGTTATTCATAGGAAAGCTGGTAAACTTATGTGGGAGTCTCGCTCAGATACCTATGACTATCAATGGAACTTCGACAGAGGAAGATTATGAGATTATTAAGTTTATTGAAGACAATGCCCCATTTACCATGTTAATAGGAAAACCTTGGATTGATAGAGCTCAAGCTAGACAAAGGGAATAAGAAGAAGCCTTGGAGAAGAAGAAGCAAGACTTAAAAGATTTCATTACTAAAAGGATTGCACAATTGATTAAAGAACAGGAGAATAGATCGAAGCTATTTCACACTAGAGACCCTGATGTCGAAGCTGTAGGAACATCATAAAACTCCTAGAAGAATGAAGTACCTATCCCAAACAAAGAAAAGGTATTAACCCCAAGTCATAGGAAAGAATATCAACATCGTGCAGTAACTATGTTAAAACAAGACAAGAATTAGAATGGAAAAAGAACTACCAAGACGAAGCTCACTAGAAAGAAGGCGAGGAAACAACAAAAGAAGAGATATAAGTTGCAGAAGGTTCCAGAGGGAACTTCGTAGAGAGAAAAATTGCAGAATTGGAGCTTCACCGGGATATCAGAATAACGACACATGGCACTTCGTCGTGGCGAAGCAATATAGACGTTGGACCTAATAAATCCGTTCGACTTCCTCTCCGAACAAACATAAAATCAATAAATGTTCTTCATTAGACCGTTGGACCACACCATAATGGATCAAACAAGAGTTAATAGTGTCTCATAACCATTTCACGTGAACTGTTGTCGAGTTTTCTACTTATCTCTTCGCACCATGCATGAAGAACACTTTTGCTACCTAAGAATTTGAAGCCCACAGACTAAACGAATTGCATATAGTGATCATTGCACCCTTTATAGTATTACAGTGCAGTGTCTAAGTCCATCCTAACCCCGATAATTTTAATCCCGAGTGCGTATGTCCGACGAGATCACCGTAGTTGAAGAATCAGTGACAAAATTTATCCTCGACTTGATGACTGAAAGAGTCATGTTAGAGAGAGGAATGTCTATAGGTGTACAATCACCTTCGATGAGAGGACTGTAGGTCTCTCCATCCATTGCTCGAGATGGACCATCCTGACCAACTGATGAGAAATGAATGAATCACAGAGATGATATCGAAAATGCCAAGATGATTCTGAGCATTTTACCCACCTATCTACCACCTCTGAGTGACACAATCAACCGAGACAGTGTGCCAAAAGACTTTGAATATGCGTTGGTCACTGAGTACCTTCTGAAAGAGGTGCATGCAATTCATGCTGACCAGGATAAGCTCACAACATTGAAGTTTAGTGACTTCAACCTCGACAACAATAAGGTTTACATCATGCTCTCCCCTCATAAGTATCTGACGAGAACCAAAGGAAAGAACTCAAAGATTACCCCTCAGTCATGGACCCAGAACCTCGCGTAGTCCACCCTACTGAATTTTATGAAGATTCCACACTTTGGGTGACACTAGGAGGTGAATGAATGCATCAAATTACTACTATCTTGCTATCATGGAGTTTATTTGTGGTTGAATCACCGCATTATAGTGGATTCAACATTGATCAATCGGATCACAGGGCTAAGCATGCAAGGCCCTGACCCACAAGATTTTTACCCTAGAAAGACCACAGATCGTTCTCTTGCCCAAAGGATAAAGGATACTTACGGAGATGTAGAGAAGGGAACATGAGGCTACAAGGTAGCCTCTATCTAGAGAGGCGTAATGCGCCTAGCCTGTCAACTGATTGCAGGGAAATTAGTTAGTAAGAAATGACCCACCCAAGTAACTGGATTTGTAGTCGACCTCGTAGAGAAGTGTGCGAAGGGCCTACACATGAATTGGGTGAAGTACTTGGTGAACCAGTTAGAACTGGACTACAGGGAAGCGCAAGACAAAGGATATGAGTTCCACTTTAGTTGGCTTCTCATCTTAATAGCTTTCAACACCTGGGAGATGCTGGAAGGTGCGACCTTCTTGGACATCGATCCCTTTGAACCACTAGCTGCGAAGTTTAGTATGATGTGGTACTCTAGCGACATGAACAAGCAGTGGTAATCAAATTCCATATTCCACACTTATTACACCCATCTGAAGTCTGCTATCCAATATGAGCCTCATATAACCCTGAACACACTCCACATGCTTAGGCCATTGATGAAATTCAACGTGGATTGCCATTTCATCTATATCACAGCACACACTGATGAGCATAAACAACAACTGCAGTCATACTACAAGTTGACAGAGGATGACTTGGAAGAGATAACCAAGGAATGGTCGGAAGACGTCCTTGTTCCAACGAACCCTGCGGAGATGTCCGATGTTGACAGTCTAGAAACTGCGACGAATGCA
This sequence comes from Picea sitchensis, assembly GCA_010110895.2. Classification (NCBI taxonomy): domain Eukaryota; kingdom Viridiplantae; phylum Streptophyta; class Pinopsida; order Pinales; family Pinaceae; genus Picea; species Picea sitchensis. The sequence continues at coordinate 7,455 of SNQJ01S0243371.1, forward strand.
CCTGGACCGAGCAATACCAAGAAAAATGAAGAAGCAGAAGATGTCCACAGTACCTTGGTGAAGACGTCTTCTATCTCAACTAAGAAAGGAGGTGATGGTAGAGAGATAGATGGAACAGAAGTGGAATAGAAGAAAGGCAAGGTTACACCACCTAGAGACAAGGAGGAGCCCTCAAAGAAAAGGAAGGTTTCCCCTCTGAAACCTTCCTCAAGGAAGAAATCGAAAGCAACCAGGACTATGTTTGAGACCACCCTCACCTCATATGACTTAGACTTCATCGTCGCAACACTGAATGATACTTCACTAGAGATAGCAGATAAGCAGGAAGCTAAGCAGGAGGAGGTGTTCATTCGGATCAATGTTGAACTTCACAAAGTGCAACAGGCACTACGGTCCAACCACACAGTTTCTAATCTGCCTCTATCAGCAGGAACACCAGAAATATGAGATGATCCAGGTCAACTCCACCGGATCGCTGATACAGTTGAAGCTCACCTTTGACGAGCACAAGAGGAAAGCACACAAGCCACCCAAGCTTTGGCACAAGAACATGAAGACCTTCTAGAGAAGCATAGTACTGTCGAACACAAGAAGATTACTCTACAAGAGAGGTTCGCTAAAGAAAATTCCTAGCTACATAAAGAATAAGAAAAATTTCTCTCAGAGAAACTTGAAGTACAGGAGATGGTCCACATAGCACTTCGCTCTGTGGAAGTCATTGAAGTAAAGGACGAAGAACGAGTTCCACAGCAGGTGACACAACTCAAAGATGTAATCCAATAGCTCCAACAACACATAGCAGACTTAGAGCTCTGCACTATGCCCGAGACCCCTCAAGACATACGAGACCAAGGGGAATCCACTGCCTACGACGCAGTTGACAGATTAAGAGCTCTTGCCTTGGAGTGCAAGCAACTAAGTAAACAAAGCGATCAAACATATGAAAATATCACTGAGAATATAGAGTTACAGGTGCTGGAGTCATAGCTCCAGGAAGCGAGGAAACACGCAGATACACTATAGGCACAGTTGAAGGCCCTATCTATAATAGAAATAATGAAGAGGTCTCATGAACAATGTACATCTCAGCAACAGATCAATATGCTTCAAAGAAAAGTGATGGAAGTCACTCAACGACTTCAATCTGTGCAAGATAAGGCATGCCTGTTGTTTACAGAGGTCGAGAGCCAAGGAACAAAGCTAGAATAGGTCATATTCACAACAGAACAACTCCTAGAAGGACCAATGAATGACGTAGTAATACAGGAGTTCACTGAACCAGAGGCCACAACAAAGAAGCAAGTCGAAGCAGCTCGAGCCAAGATCGAGGTCTTCGAGGCATAATTTCTTAGACCAGAGTGACATGGGACTAGTCACATGTGAGTGTTGGGGGCCTATTGGCCCATGACCAAGTTTTGGGAGTTGCTTGGTCATGTTGACCTATTCTGAGACTTCTATAGCCTATCAAAGGTGGAGCGTAAGACGAAGCGGATATCATGGGATCTCGGCCCCTTTTTGGGGTTTTGGGAATATGTAACGGGAAGGGGATGTTGGGCCATGGGTTTACCCATGTTTAGGCCTATTTTGTATGTATATATAGATGTCTAGGCCATATAGAGAAGTAGAAAAATTGACATCTATGTGATGTAGGCTAAGTGCCAAGAATTGAATCTATGTGATCAAGGCTTTGTGCATCCTATGTAAGACTTGCAGAGCTGAGTGCAAGTCCTTGTGAGAGACTGTAGAAGGATTTGTGTTGTAGTGTAAGGAAGAAGGATCTAGCGAGCTGCACAGGTCATCTTTCCTATGCAAAGTAATGGTTTTGAGGATTTATGCTATAACCGATTGATTGAAGACAATAAAGAAGAAGAGTTGGTGGACATAGCCCCAGGGTGGGGGTGAACCATGTAAACACTGTGTTATGTGCTTTGTTCTTTGTCTTGAAGTGTTTGTATGTTATATTTTAAGTGCTTTGATATGTTTAGATAGATCTATTTATTCTTTGTTCTTATCATATGTGAGAATGTTAGATCTGATCTAGATATTCATGTTTAGTTCTTAATATGCTCATTCTGATCCATTTGTATATGCTAAGTGTTTGAATACTATAGATTGATGTGAATACTGTGAATCTCTATTGTATCAATGAAGTGAATAGTTATTACATATTAAGAAACTAACGGTGCTAAGATCTGTATTAAGTATTATAATCACAAATCTGTGTCCCAGCTATGGTTTCAGATACTTGAGTCTAGCAACCACCCCTGCCTCTACCTCGAGCGAGACTTCATTTGCTTCGTAGGTGTTGCCTAAAGGATCGGTAGTTAGGGTTTTGTTGGTGCGTTGTTGTAGCGTTGAACCCTGTGTCTGCCCTTGTGCCAATAGATACTCTTGGAAAATATGATGTCCCTATTGAAATAAGTAACATAAGAACTCTTACTTCAAAGTTTGGAAATCCTTGTGCAATATTCCTTGGTGATTCAATGTAGAATTCTAATGCACCAGTGAGTAGTCAATTACTATGTATGGCCCATATGACAATGTAAAAACATTGTATGAGCATACATATGAGAGAAGAATGTCCGAGAGGACTATTCATTCACCAGGAAGGAGAAATTTCACCCAACAATGTTAAAACATTTCCAAGGATACAAAAATTCAACCCCGATGATCTTAAATCCATCCATCAATTTTTAAAATCACCTAGACATTAAGAAATTTTCTCCAACATCGAGAAATTCTCCCCAAAAATGTTTAGAATCACCCAAGCATCAACAAAGTTTCCCCAACAATCTTAAATTCACCCTTACAATGTTTAGAATCGCCCAAACATCAATAAATTCAAACCAACAATCTTAAATTCACCTCATCAATGTTTGGAATCACCTAGGAATCTAGAAATTATCCCCAACAATATTAAATTCGCCTCATGTATAATATTGAAGCACCTAGGTAATTAATGGATGGTCTAACAATGATAAAATTAACAAGGAGAGATAAATACACCCAACAACCTGTGAGAGATGAGATAATTCTCCAAAATGGAAACTCTGCTAAATAATTGTAACATCTATTTAATCACAACCATCAATCTTCAATTTCAAGATGAATCCAATGGTGGGAAATACAAATTTGTTGGTGTTCTTAGAAAATGAATGGGAAGGAATTTCTAAGTGTTTCCAATAGGAATAGAGTAGCTAGTTCTTCATTTCCTTTAGATATTCAAATGCGAGAAACATTAAAACAAACATGAATCCATATCTTATCTCAATAATGAAGAAAGTATCCAAATTATGCACAACACAATGAATTCACATGCAAATTTATCTTCACAAGAAAAATGAAATATCCAAGCTCATAGAACAATTTAAACACAGCATAAGAAAAATATTTTACCTTGGAAAATCAAAATGGAAAAACCAACTTTGAGTGGGGGCTCAGTATTTGATTTTGGCAATCCCTAGTACGAGCAAATCTTGACTCTCTATCATCTTCCTACCTTGGCCAAAAATCCCATTGGAGTGAAATTACATGAGGAAGTAGCGAGAGTGGGGGGTCCTGGGAATGCCAATAGCCATTGGTCTCTCTTCTTCAATTTTTTTATTACATTTTATTCTCTATTTTCCTCTCACATTCTCATTTTTTTCTTATTAGACTTTCACATTTACATTGTTTTACAAAGTTCAATAACCATCGTCAATTGCAAAATTTATTTACAGGTATTGAGTCTTACTCCCACTTTTTGGTTCAGATCCATTTCAGATCAAATAAATAGAACATGGACATTAATATTGGAAGACATACATGAATGGTGGGAGAAAAAAATAATAACTACATAAAAAACTACGCAAGGAGAAATCGTCTGACACTGGCATAAGATCAAGCATAGTTATTCACATAAATGAACGAGTTATTCATAGAATCTATCCACGAGGCATTATTTCATTTTCTTAACCAATCCTCTAATGCAAAAACTAACTCCATATCAAAATTTAACGCTAAAAATAACAAATAGATGCCAAACAAATTTAAACGAGTAGTTTGAAATAATCGTTGAGGACTACATTGAAGAACAAGTAATTGAGGATAGATCTTCAATCAAAACTGTTAAAAACAAATTTTACATTGACTTGCATGATAATTTTATTTGTACGATTCTGTCCCTGTTGCATAAATTTCTACTAGACAAATGACTCAGAGACATTATTGTGTACTAACCTCTCTTAAGCACACCTCCACCAAATTATAATTGGGAGAAAATGTAGGACAAGTGGGAAGAATTACTAGAAGCTAATTGTAAGGACACATGCAAAGACTAGGATCACTGACTTTGAGTAAGTCGGGTTGGAGATGGAGGGATAAATGATTTGTGAAATGTTATAAGTCAATTCAACCACATTGAACCAAATAATGTCATAATAAAGGAGAAATATAATTGAAATAAGAGATGAACCTGAATCAAAATGGAAGACTGGACGATGAATGCAGATCCTTAAACCCTCACATGACATCCAAAAATTGGAGCTGCATAAAATGCTAAAGGGAAAGAACTAGAGATGAAACTATGAAAATAGGAAAGAGAGTGGTTTTGAGAAGGTAAGAAGGACCATATGGAGATAGATAATTCCACTAGTCATATCAACTATGTTATGGAAAATATACACCAGAGAGAGGAACAATTCGACCCTAAGTCAACCTTGGTACAAGATTCTTCTATAACAAAAAATCTACATTTCTTAACACAGAATAAAACATTGGGTTTGGAAGCTCAATATTCAATTAATGAGTGGCATATGTTTACCCAACATCTACAGTTGTTGGCCCCAAACATTTATCAAACCACATTTGAGGGTATTTCTCAACGACTTGCACAACAATAACATTCAAGTTTCTCTTCACCATATAGGAAAAATTTTCAATTTTTCAATCCAACTATGTCAGAGTCGAACTTCCAGACTGCAAGTCACCAGTCAGTGACCCTAGAAATTGTAGTACAAGGAAGAAAGTAGTCCCATTTAGGAAAAGGAGTGATAGTACTTTTTGTAGACATACATTTACACCAGTGTCCTAGAAAAATCCAATAAGAAGTAGTTTTCTAGACAGAGAAGTTGGAAGAACAGGTGCAGCCCAAAGGCACAAAAGGGTAAAATAGTCGATGAATATCTTCAATTTTGGTATTGTACATTTCTCTGTATAAATATTTTATAAGTATAATATAAGTTTTTCAGATGCAAAGATGAAATTTTGAAGGACAGATTAGCCTCATTGACATGGACTGCACATTCCATTGGCCCAACTGGCCAATTTTGTTTTTTAGATGGATTTGATTTAGATTTTGTTGTGAAAAGATACGGTGATAACATGAGTGGAAATCAAATCAACTAGTACACAACCATAATCATAGATATCATTCCCTCCACTATTATTCACCCCATACACATACAAAACCACCATAAAATGACTAAGGAGGGGGAAAAAAAGAACAGTTGGAAGCATAGTCTACTTGCATGTGAATCAAAGAAAAATATATAAAAGTTGATCTATCTTCGTAGATATTTCCTCTAAGAGGGACCAAGTTCTCTTAGTAGCATGAGGAACTTCAACCTAAAATGGAGAGAATATCTCTTCTCCATCAGTGGTGGAATACCACAACACTGATGGGACATTACATAGTTCAACCTAAGGAACTTTGGCACCATCTGGTCATTGACTGATTCTTGAACAACTCTAAGAAATAGGAGTTGCAGTTGTTGGAATTCTGCATCAACAAGGGACTAGGTTTAAAAGGAAGAACTGAGTAATTCTCTTATACAGTGTTGGTCACTATAATTGCTTAATTAATTTTAAACAACCAAGTGAAACATAAATTATCAACCCAGGGA
>SNQJ01S0243372.1:0-13335 GCA_010110895.2 Picea sitchensis
GTTCTGGGAGACAAAAGCCAATAGATTGAATACTTAATCCAGGATGGATTATCATTCAAAGGAAATCAGTTGTGTATTCTGAAGAGTTCTATGAGAGAGAATCTTCTGAAGGAAAAACATAGTGGGGGATTGGCTAGACATTTCAGCCATGAAAAAACATTTGCGCAACTAAACAATCTATATTATTGGTGAGGGATGAGAACATATGTTAGGAAATTTGTCAACAACTGTAGAATTTACCAACACGCAAAGGGGAAGAGACAAAACATAGGATTTGTTGGTCATTTCTAGAGGACATCGTGGAAGAAGCTAGGGACTAATTTATCTTTTAGCTTAGCATATCACCCTTAGATGGACAGACAAACTGAGGTAGTAAATCAAATTTTAGGATATTTGTTGAGGAGTTTAGTAGCTGAACACCACAGTCAATTGGATCAGATTCTACCACAAGAGAAATTTTCATATAATGATTCACCGAATAGGATCACAGGAAAAATCCCATTCCAGATACTGACGGAATGCATCCCATAGGAGTTTCTGAGTTGAGAGACTTAGAGCAGAGTGAGTTCATAAGTGCTGGAGCAGAATACTTTGCAGTAGAGATGCAAGAGATCCATGGTAAAATCAGAGAGCGGTTAAAGAATTCTAACCAGGAATATAAGCGCAGAGAAGATCAACATAGAAGAGAAATTCAATTCGAAGTGGGATATTTGGTCTTAGCGCACTTGAGAAAGGAAATATTCCCAAGGGGAATGTATAATAAACTGAAGATGAAAAAGATAGGTCCGTGTAAAATCATAAGGAAATTCAAAGAAAATGCATATGAGATAGAGTTGTCAGATGATGTGGGAATATCACCAATATTCAATGTAGTAGATTTGTATCGTTATAGAACAGATGAATCTAGAGGAGAAGCATATTAGAATGAAGTTCAATGGGTTAGACAAATTCCTGTAGCTGAAAGGCCATAGATGGAAAAGATCATTGATCAAAGAGTTAGCAAAAAGACTCGGAGAAAGACATATTTTGAGTATTTGGTCAAATGGAAGGGACACTCGATTGAGGATGCCAGTTGGGAAAGCGAAGCGAAGATCCAGAAACATGGACAGATGGTGTAGAAGTTCATGAACTTTTCAGCCAAAGGAGTATGATGTAGGAGCATCGTAAGTGTAAGGATCCCCCCTGACCAACCTGAGGCAATGCTCTGACACCAGCTGGTAACATTCCCAACCATTGGATCGAGCCATGCTACTCTAGGGAACACTTTCGTTCCCATACTATGGAACATACAGTAGCATGCCCAGTAGTGAACTAAGTAATGCCACATAAATTTACTCTTTAGACTGCATGCAACTAAAACATATACATACAACACACTCGCGGAAGATTTACATCTAAACATAAAGAACCAATTACTTTCTGTAACATACAAATTTTATATTGAAATAATAGTAACTATCGATATGCATCATTTACAGGAATTTACCCATAAGCACACAAGCAATCATAATCACATATATGACAAAATCATAACATAGGAATGTAAATATAATAAAATTGGTACTTATCTTAGAAATATTGTCACCGACTACTTACAGACCATCCACGAACCTCCCAGCCATAGACTACACTGTTCATGACTCTCAATAGTGAGTCACCCCTGAGCTGGGACTGAACTTCACCCAGGATAAAGGGATTCCTATCCAGGCTAAGGCTCATGGACAATAGGAAAGACTTTGTCTCAGGTTCTCACTCAACTAATAGCCTACAACCTCTCATTCCCCACATGACTTTCCCACCCAAGGAAGTGTGTCCCTTCTCTGCTCAACTGTCCCTCAGCTGCCCCACTTCCCTTCCAGGGATTCAACAATAGGTTGGACCAGAAGTCTCAGAGCGTTGTAGTTTTAGTTTAGCACATTCGGAAATCAATCCCCAACAATTCTCTCGCTCAGAGAACTGCTCATGGGTCTAACAACCCATTTCTTCAATCCCACTCCAGGCTAACCAGGTACACCAACCAAAAAGGTTGCAGAAATAAGATTCAGAAAGGTGAAATGGTTGTCTCTGGGATAATGGAATGTATGAGTGAAATGGTCATGGAATCATTGACTGGATAATTGAGTGTGTCTCAGAATCACTGTGGACTCTTTGTGAAAAGTGATGGCGAGAATGATGGTCCTCGCCCCTGTTCATAAGGTATCCATGAGAAAATCCCCCAATGAGATAAATTCCCCCATGATATGAATGCATGTCCCCAACTTGACACTTGTCATATCAGAAGTCAGTTTTGTCCACTTGTCCCCAACTTTAGAACTTAGGATAAAATACTTATCCATACATTATGTTTTAGGAAATATTAATATAATATTCCCTTGACTTTTGGCCCTCCCTTTCCCTAACTGGTGAAGTTCAATCCCCCATCTCTTTTATCATGGTCGGTATGTGCGCAGTGATGTATTTTATATTAATCATGAGTCATGTACAAAGTAGGCGCATTGGCCCTTAACATCTAGGCATTCCAGCCTAATACCAAAACATAAGCATTATGACTTATAATATTGGCTCACCAACCTATAATGCATATCATATACATAAAGGTTATTGACCTTAGTATTGCGCGCACTTTAGTTACTGCACATAGTATTCATTTTCCTCAAGGTTCACACACTTTAGTTACTGCGCATGATATCCGATGTCCTCAAGGTTGCATGCACTTTATTTACTGCGTGCGGCATCTTGCGATGTGCATATTACATCATTTTACTGCACAGTTCATGTGTGCACTATGCAACATGATGTGCATTAACAAATGAGGTAAAAAAACCTCACCAACTTAAGTATATTTATATTACATTTACAATTGGGTTCGGTTGAGGGATATTACAATCTCCTCCCCTTATTTATGCACTGTCCTCAGTGAATCATACACCCATATATATCAAATTTTTCAAAAAGATGTGGGTATTATGTCCGCATTGCATCTTCATTCTCCCAAGTAGCATCCTCAGGATCGTACCAGGTCCATTGAACCTTTACAAGCCCTACAGCTCGGTTCCAGAGCTGTTTGAATTTCCGGTCCAAAATGCACACCAGATGCACTTGAAAATCGCCTTCTTACTCCACCTGAATCACATTCCAATCAATAACATGATAAGCATCGAGTATATATTTCTTTAAAAATTATACATGGAATACATTATGAACAAAAATAGATGGAGTCAATGCAATCATATAAGAAACTGGACCAATCCTCCCTAGGATTTCAAATGGTCCACAAAATCTGGCTACTAACTTGGCACAGCTTCCCAGCTTCAGGGAACTCCTGTTAGCTTTCACTTTCAGGAAAACACGATCACCCACTTTGAATTCTCTGTGGATTCTATTTTTATCACCATAACTTTTCTATCTGTCTTGGGCAACTTTCAAATTCTGCTTAATTTTTAACATTTGGTTCTCCATCTCCTTAAGAAACTCTGGCCCAACTACTGTTCTATCAGCTGGATTATCCCATCTTACTGGAGTATTGCACATTTTGTCGTAAAGTGCTTCAAATGGGCTCATCTTCACTGATGTCTGATACCCATTATTGTAAGTGAATTCTACCAAGTGTAGGTAGTCTTTCATATTCGATGTTTTGTCCATCACATACATTCTCAACATATCTTCTATCACCTGTTCACTCTTTCTGTCTATCCATCATACTCGGGATGATAAGTTGACACCATAGGAGAATGAAGAGGTCAAGAAGCAAGTCTAGGATTTGATGGGCAAGGGGTTGATAGGAGAAAGCTTGAGTCCATGCGTTGTACCAATAGTGTTAAGTCCAAAGAAAGATTGTGGATGGAGAATGTGTACAGACTCGAGGGCTATAAACAAAATCACCATCGGGTATAGATTTCCTTTATCGAGGATGGATTATTTGATGGATTGCTTGAGTGGAGAAATTTATTTTTCAAAGATTGATTTGAAAAGTGGATATCATCAAATTAGAATGAGAGAAGGTGATGAATGGAAGACAACATTCAAGACAACTAAAGGATTATATGAATGGCTTGTCATGCTATTTGGTTTGATGAATGCACCAAGTACTTTCATGAGGTTAATGAACAAAGTCCCTAAAGATGTCATTGGGAAATTTGTAATTCTATATCTTCATGATATAATGGTCTTCAGTAAGACCGAAGAAGAAAATCTGAAACACCTAACTCTAGTAATGAGGAGGTTGTAGTAAGAGAATTTGTTGATAAATATGAAGAAGTCATATTTCATGCAGAAAGAACTCATTTATTTGGGTTTTGTGATCTCTTCGAATGAATTGAAGATGGACCCTAAGAAGGTAAAAGAAATAAAAGAATAACCATCACCGAAAAGTATCTTTGAAGTCAGAAGCTTCCATGGAATAGCCAGTTTTTACAGGAAGTTCATCAGAAAATTTAGCTTAATTTATGCACCAATGATGGACACAGTCAAGAAAAGACATAAATATTTTCATTGGATAGAGGAAGCAGAGAAAGGTTTCAAGTTGTTGAAAGAGAAGATAATCGAATAGCTAGTTCTGGTTCTACTAGACTTTGGTAAGACATTTCAAGTGAGATGTGACACACGTGGATTTGTAGTTGGAGCAGTATTAAGCCAAGACAATAAACCGATTGCATACTTCAGTGAAAAGTTGAACGATGCAAAGATGAAATATTTCATGTTGATAAAGCATTTTATGCAGTCATACAAGCGTTGAGGAAGTGGAGGCATTACTTGGTTCCGAAAGAGTTTGTTTTGTATATGGACAACTCTGCTTTACAATTCATAACTTGACAGGAGAAATTGAACTAGGAACATGCAAAATGGGTTGAATTTATGCAGAACTTTACTTTTGTTATAAAACACATTTCTAGAACTGCTAACAAGGCTTTTGATGCATTGAGCAAGAAATGTTTGATTCTACAGGAGTTTCGTGTGAAGACCTTAGGTTTTGATAACCTTAAGGATATGTACAGGGATGATTCAGAGTTCAGTGAGTCTTATGAAGCATGTGAGAATCTTGTTCTGGGAGAAAAAATTCAATAGATTGAATACTTAATCCAGGATGGATTATCATTCAAAGGAAATTAGTTGTGTATTCTGAAGAGTTCTATGAGAGAGAATCTTCTGAAGGAAAAACATAGTGGGGGATTGGCTGGACATTTCAGCCATGAAAAAACATTTGTGCAACTGAACAATCTGTATTATTGGTGAGGGATGAGGACATATGTTATGAAATTTGTCAAAAACTGTAGAATTTACCAACACGCAAAGGGGAAGAGACAGAACATAGGATTATATCAACCATTGGTAGTACCAGAGAGGTCGTGGGATGTGGTAAGCATGGATTTTGTGTTAGGACTGCCAAGGAAATAGAGAGATTTTTATTCCATATTCGTGGTAGTCGACAGATTCTCAAAAATGGAACATTTCATTCCATGTCAGAAAACCAGTGATGCAATGCACATTGCAAATATGTTTTTCAAAGAAGTTTTTCGACTTCATGGCTTACCCAAGGGTATTGTTTTAGACAGGGATACCAAATTTGTTGGTCATTTCTAGAGGACATCATGGAAGACGCTAGGGAGTAATTTATCTTTTAGCTTAGCATATCACCCTCAGATGGATAGACAAACTGAGGTAGTAAATCAAATTTTAGGATATTTGTTGAGGAGTTTAGTAGCTGAACATCACAGTCAATGGGATCAGATTCTTCCACTAGAGGAATTTTCATATAACGATTCACCGAATAGGATCATAGGAAAAACCCCATTCCATATACTGACGGAATGCATCCCATAGGAGTGTCTGAGTTGAGAGACTTAGAGCAGAGTGAGTTTATAAGTGTTGGAGCAGAAGACTTTGCAGTAGAGATGCAAGAGCTCCATGGTAAAATTAGAGAGTGGTTAAAGAATTCTAACCAGGAATATAAGAACAGAGAAGATCAACATAGAAGAGAAATTTAATTCGAAGTGGGAGATTTGGTCTTAGCGCACTTGAGAAAGGAAATATTCCCAAGAGGAATGTATAATAAACTGAAGATGAAAAAGATAGGCATGTGTAAAATCATAAGAAAATTCAAAGCAAATTCTTATGAGATAGAGTTGTTAGATGATGTGGGAATATCACCCATATTCAATGTAGTAGATTTGTATTGTTATAGAACATATGACTCTAGAGAAGAAGAATATTAGAATGAAGTTCAACGGGTTAGACAAATTCCTGTAGCTGAAAGGCCACAGATGGAAAAGATCATTGATCAAAGAGTTAGCAAAAGACTCAAAGAAAGACATATTTTGAGTATTTGGTCAAATGGAAGGGACACCCGATTGAGGATGCCAGTTGGGAAATCGAAGCGAAGATCTAGAAACATGGAAAGATGGTGCAGGAGTTCATGAATTTTTCAGCCAAAGGGGTATGATGTAGGAGCATCCTAAGTGTAACAATCCCCAGTGACCAACCTGAGGCAATGCTCTGACACCAGCTGGTAACATTCCCAACCATTAGGTCGAGCCATGCTACTCTAGGGAACACTTTCATTCCCATACTATGGAACATACAGTAGCATGCCTAGTAGTCAACTAAGAAATGCCACATAAATTTACTCTTTAGACTGCATGCAACTAAAACATATACATACAGCACACTCGTGGAATATTTACATCTAAACATAAAGAACCAATTAGTTTCTGTAACATACGAATTTTATATTGAAATAATAGTAACTACCGATATGCATCATTTACAGGAATTTACCCATAAGCACATAAGCAATCATAATCACATATATGATAAAATTGTAACATAGGAATGTAAATATCATAAAATTGGTACTTATCTTAGAAATATTGTCACCAACTACTTACAGGCCATCCACGAACCTCCCATCCATAGACTACACTCTTCATCACTCTCCATAGTGAGTCACCCCTAAGCTGGGACTGAAATCCACCTAGGATAAAGGGATTCCTATCCAGGCTAAGGCTCATGGACAATAGGAAAGACTTTGTCTCAAGTTCCCACTCAACTAACAACCTACAACCTCTCATTCCCCACATGCCTGTCTCACCCAAGGAAGTGTTCCCTTTCTCTGCTCAATAGTCCCTCAGCTGCCCCACTTCCCTTCCAGGGCTTCAACAATAGGTTGGACCATAAGTCTCAGAGCGTTGTAGCTATAGTTTAGCACATTCGGAAATCAATCCCCAACAATTCTCTCCCTCAGAGAACTGCTCATGGGTTTGACAACCCGTTTGTTCAATCGCACTCCAAGCTAACCAGGTAAACCAACCAAAAAGGGTGCAGAAACAGGATTTAGAAAGGTGAAATGGTTGTCTCTGGGATAATGGAATGTATGAGTGAAATGGTCATTGAATCATTGACCGGATAACTGAGTGTGTTTCGGAATCACTATGGACTCTTCGTGAAAAGTGATGGTGAGAATGATGGTCCTCACCCCCGTTCAAAAGGTATCCATGAGAAAATCCCTCAATGAGATAAGTTCCCCCATGATATGAATGCATGTCCCCAACTTGACACTTGTCATATCAGAAGTTACTTTTGTCCACTTGTCCCCAACTTTAGAACTTACGATAAAATAATTATCCATACTTTATGTTTTAGGAAATATTAATATAATATTGCCTTGACTTTTGGCCCTCCCTTTCCCTAACTGGTGAAGTTCAATCCCCCATCTCTTTTATCATGGTCGGTCTTTGCGCAGTGATGTATTTTATATTAATCATGAGTCATGTACAAAGTAGGTGCATTGGCCCTTAACATCTAGGCATTCCAGCCTAATACCAAAACATAAGCATTATGACTTATAATATTGGCTCACCAGCCTATAATGTGTATCATATCCATAAAGATTATTGACCTTAGTATTGTGCGCACTTTAGTTACTGCACACGGTATTCTTTGTCCTCAAGGTTCGTACACTTTAGTTACTACGCATGGTATCTGATGTCCTCAAGGTTGCGTGCACTTTATTTACTGTGTGAGGCATCTTGCGATGTGCATATTACATCATTTTACTGCACAGTTCATGTGTGCACTATGCCACATGATGTGCATTATCAAATGAGGTCAAAACACCTCACCAACTTAAGTATATTTATATTACATTTACAATTGGGTTCGGTCGAGGGATATTACAATCTCCTCCCCTTATTTATGCACTGTCCTCAGTGCATCATACACCCATATATATCAGATTTTTCAAAAATCTTCAAAACGATGTGGGTATTCTGTCTGCATTGCATCTTCATGCTCCCAAGTAGCATCCTCAGGGTCATATAAGATCCATTGAACCTCTACAATCCCTATGGCTTGGTTCCAGAGCTGTTTGAATTTCTGGTCCAAAATGCACACCAGATGCACTTGAAAAGCGCCTTCTTGCTCCACCTGAATCACATTCCAATCAATAACATGATAAGCATCGAGTATATATTTCTTTAAAAATTATACATGGAATACATTATGAACAAAAATAGATGGAGTCAATGCAATCATATAAGAAACTGGTCCAATCCTCTGTAAAATTTCAAATGGTCCACAAAATCTGGCTACTAACTTGGCACAGCTTCCCAGCTTCAGGGAACTCCTGTTAGCTTTCACTTTCAGGAAAACACGATCACCCACTTTGAATTCTCTATGGATTCTATTTTTATCGCCATAACTTTTCTATCTGTCTTGGGCAACTTTCAAATTCTACTTAATTTTTAACATTTGGTTCTCCATCTCCTTAAGCAACTCTGGCCTGACTACTATTCTATCAGCTGGATTATCCCAGCTTACTGGAGTATTGCACATTTTGTCGTAAAGTGCTTCAAATGGTCTCATATTCACTGATGCCTGATACCCATTATTGTAAGTGAATTCTACCAAGTGTAGGTAGTCTTTCCATTTCAATGTTTTGTCCATCACATACATTCTCAACATATCTTCTATCACCCTGTTCACTCTTTCTGTCTATCCATCATACTCGGGATGAAAAGTTGACCTCATAGGAGAATGAAGAGGTTAAGAATCAAGTCTAGGATTTGATGGGCAATGGGTTGATAAGAGAAAAATTGAGTCCATGCATTGTACCAATAGTGTTAAGTCCAAAGAAAGATGGCGGATGGAGAATGTGTACAGACTAGAGGGCTATAAAAAAAATCACCAACGTGTATAGATTTCCTTTACCGAGGATGGATGATTTGATGGATTGCTTGAGTGGAGAAATTTATTTTTCAAAGATTGATTTGAAAAGTGGATATCATCAAATTAGAATGAGAGAAGGTGATGAATGGAAGACAACATTCAAGACAGCTGAAGGATTATATGAATGGCTTGTCATGCTGTTTGGTTTGATGAATGCACCAAGTACTTTCATGAGGTTAATGAATGAAGTCCTGAAAGATGTCATTGGGAAATTTGTAATTCTATATCTTCATTATATAATGGTCTTCAGTAAGATTGAAGAAGAACATCTGAAACACCTAGCTCTAGTAATGTGGAGGTTGTAGCAAGAGAATTCGTTGATATATATGAAGAAGTCATATTTCATGCAAAAAGAACTCATTTATTTGGGTTTTGTGATCTCTTCGAATGAATTGAAGATGGACCATGAGAAGGTAAAAGAAATCAAAGAATGGCCATCACCGAAAAGTATCTTTGAAGTTAGAAGCTTCCATGGACTAGCCAGTTTTTACAAGAAGTTCATCAGAAAATTTAGTGGAATTTCTGCACCAATGATGGACACAGTCAAGAAAAGACACAAATCTTTTCATTGGATAGAGGAAGCAGAGAAAAGTTTCAAGTTGTTGAAAGAGAAGATAATCAAATAGCCAGTTCTGGTTCTGCTAGACTTTGGTAAGACATTTCAAGTGAGATGTGACACACATTGATTTGTAGTTGGAGCAGTGTTAAGCCATGACAATAAACCAATTGCATACTTCAGTGAAAAGTTGAACGATGCAAAGATGAAATATTCCACATTGATAAAGAGTTTTATGCAGTCATACAAGCGTTGAGGAAGTGGAGGCATTACTTGGTTTCGAAAGAGTT
This sequence comes from Picea sitchensis, assembly GCA_010110895.2. Classification (NCBI taxonomy): domain Eukaryota; kingdom Viridiplantae; phylum Streptophyta; class Pinopsida; order Pinales; family Pinaceae; genus Picea; species Picea sitchensis. The sequence goes on from SNQJ01S0243372.1 coordinate 10,069, forward strand.
TGTTTTGTATATGGACAACCCTACTTTACAATTCATAACTTGACAGGAGAAATTGAACTAGGAACATGCAAAATGGGTTGAATTTATGCAGAACTTTACTTTTGTTATAAAGAACATTTCTAGAATTGCTAACAAGGATTTTCATGCATTGAGCAAGAAATGTTTGATTCTGCAGGAGTTTCGTGTGAAGACCTTAGGTTTTGATAACCTTAAGGATATGTACAGGGATGATTCAGATTTCAGTGAGGCTTATGAAGCATGTGAGAATCTTGTTCTGGGAGATAAAATCCAATAGATTGAATACTTAAACCAGGATGGATTATCATTCAAAGGAAATCAGTTGTGTATTCTGAAGAGTTCTATGAGAGAGAATATTCTGAAGGAAAAACATAGTGGGGGATTGGCTGGACATTTCAGCCATGAAAAAACATTTGCGCAACTGAACAATCTATATTATTGGTAAGGGATGAGGAAATATGTTAGGAAATTTGTCAACAACTATAGAATTTACCAAGAAGCAAAGGGGAAGAGACAAAACATACGATTATATCAACCATTGGCAGTACCAGAGAGGTCGTGGGATGTGGTAAGCATGGATTTTGTCTTATGACTGCCAAGGAAATAGAGAGATTTTTATTCCATATTCATGGTAGTCGATAGATTCTAAAAAATGGAATATTTCATTCCATGTCAGAAAACCAGTGATGCAACGCACATTGCAAATCTGTTTTTCAAAGAAGTTTTTCAACTTCATGGCTTACCCAAGGGTATTGTTTTAGATAGGGATACCAAATTTGTTTGTCATTTCTAGACGACATCGTGGAAGAAGCTAGGGACTAATTTATCTTTTAGCTTAGCATATCACCCTCAGATGGAAAGACAAACTGAGGTAGTAAATCAAATTTTAGGATATTTTTTGAGGAGTTTAGTAGCTGAACATCACAGTCAATGGGATCAGATTCTGCCATAAGAGGAATTTTCATATAACGATTCACCGAATAGGATCACAGGAAAAAGCCCATTCCAAATACCGACGGAATGCATCCCATAGGAGTGTCTGAGTTGAGAGACTTAGAGCAGAGTGAGTTCATAAGTGTTGGAGCAGAAGAATTTGCAGTAGAGATGCAAGAGCTCCATGGTAAAATCAGAGAGCGGTTAAAGAATTCTAACCAGGAATATAAGCGCGGAGAAGATCAACATAGAATAGAAATTCAATTCGAAGTGGGAGATTTGGTCTTAGCACACTTGAGAAAGGAAATATTCCCAAGGGAAATGTATAATAAACTAAAGATGAAAAGCATAGGTCTGTGTAAAATCATAAGGAAATTCAAAGAAAATGCTTATGAGATAGAGTTGTCAGATGATGTGGGAATATCACCGATATTCAATGTAGTATATTTGTATCATTATAGAACAGATGAATCTGGAGGAGAAGAATATTAGAATGAAGTTCAATGGGTTAGACAAATTCTTGTAGCTGAAAGGCCACAGATGGAAAAGATCATTGATCAGAGAGTTAGCAAAAAGACCCGGAGAAAGACATATTTTGAGTATTTGGTCAAATGGAAGGGACACCCGATTGAGGATGCCAGTTGGGAAAGAGAAGTGAATATCCAGAAACATGGACAGATGGTGTAGGAGTTCATGAATTTTTCAGCCAAAGGAGTATGATGTAGGAGCATCGTAAGTGTAACGATCCCCCCTGACCAACCTGAGGCAATGCTCTAACACTAGCTGGTAACATTTAAAACCATTAGGTCGAGCCATGCTACTCTAGGGAACACTTTTGTTCCCATACTGTGGAACATACAGTAGCATGCCCAGTAGTCAACTAAGCAATGCCACATAAATTTACTCTTTAGACTGCATGCAATTAAAACATATACATACAGCATGCTCGCGGAAGCTTTACATCTAAACATAAAAAACCAATTACTTTCTGTAACATACGAATTTTATATTGAAATAATAGTAACTACCGATATGCATCATTTACAAGAATTTACCCATAAGCACACAAGCAATCATAATCACATATATGATAAAATCGTAATATAGGAATGTAAATATCATAAAATTGGTACTTATCTTAGAAATATTGTCACCAACTACTTACAGGCCATCCAAAAACCTCTCAGCCATAGACTACACTATTCATCACTCTCAATAGTGAGTCACCCCCGAGCTAGAAATGAACTCTACCCAGGATAAAGGGATTCCTATCCAGGCTAAGGCTCATGGACAATAGGAAAGACTTTGTCTCAGGTTCTCACTCAACTAACAACCTACAACCTCTCATTCCCCACATGCATGTCCCACCCAAGGAAGTGTGCCCCTTCTCTACTCAACAGTCTCTCAGCTTCCCCACTTCCCATCCAGGGCTTCAACAATAATATGGACCAGAAGTCTCAGAGCATTGTAGCTGTAGTTTCTTCAATACCCAACAATTCTCTCACTCATAGAATTGCTCATGGGTCTGACAACCCGTTTCTTCAATACCACTCCAAGCTAACCAGGTACACCAACCAAAAAGGGTGAAAAAATAGGATTCAGAAAGGCGAAATGGTTGTCTCTGGGATAATGGAATGTATGAGTGAAATGGTCATGGAATCATTGACTGGATAACTTAGTGTGTTTCGGAATCACTGTGGACTCTTCGTGAAAAGTGATGGTGAGTGTTGGAGCCGCCCCTGTTTTTCCACCTCACACAATTTAGAATATTCTGATTCTTGAGATATAAAGTTGTTCTCTTTCCCTTTTCCTTCAAAAAGTCATAAAACTCTGGAAAAAGCTTTTGTTGCCTGAATAGTAATGCTTTGCCACTTACGAAGGGCCCGTTTTTCGCAAGTATGTTTGTCCTTAAGATTTTTCAAGTTTCGTGATCTCGCAAGCCGGACACCTCATTCCTTGAATTCACAAGTCCCGAATCGCGAGAAGTGCGAACTCGGCTTTAATTTTCGTCCGAGGCAAGAATAGTATAAGACCTTTAACCCTTGGTTATGACATCCTTGGGGTTTCGCACTTCGGCATTTCTCGACCCTAAATTTTTATTTTCTCAACCCCGAGAGTCGAGAACGCGATAATTTTTAAAATAACCATAGTCAAGAACCGAGAGTAAACAACTAACCATAGTTAAGTTTGGTTCTCGGCATATCGCCTCTCGGCACATCGCCTTTCAGCATTTCCTTTCATAAAGTTAAAATATCCAAAACTCCGATGCGCGAAGTCGCGACATAATTTTATTGAGCCTTAATCATCACTGCATCG
>SNQJ01S0243373.1:0-13335 GCA_010110895.2 Picea sitchensis
ATCAATAGCAGTTCAATACAAATTTCCTTTTTGCATGTCTTTCAATCTGTGAAGTTAAAATGCAACATAAATAGAGAACAATAGAAAGCAACATCGTTTATGAAATAACAACTACATAGTTGAATTTGATCCCAGATTGCATGGTTAATACTAATTGAAAATAAATAGAATCAATACCTCTTTCCTGGTTTGGAGATGAACTTCTAAATAGTAGGATTGTTAGCTCAGTTGCAGAAATGGCAATTGTATGAATGACAGATTAGATTCATAGTTGTTTCCCAGGAAATGTTGTTTGACGAATGCTCATTGTCATGAATTGCATATACAGATTAATGGAATGTGTAAGATTGTCCAAAGGCTCTGAGTTGCCCCTAGGAGAGCCTTGTGCTTTGGAGATGTTCACATAGGACTAGATACATGAATAATACAGATGCTGATGCATATTGGTCCTTTATGCATTAGTATGCACACTTGACGTTGGGATGATGAACAGAGACTAAAAAAAGGTGAAGCTGACCACTTTTTATTCAACCCCTGTGCAAGTGGAAATTGGCGCTGGTTCAAGTATCAATGGATGCCATAGTCATAGTGGAATGTCAAGTATGCACACATTTTCCATCTATCAATCTCTCTGTCAGCGACATAAGTTATGTACATCAAGATTGATCACAGATGGAGGGGCTGTGAAATGTTTCTAGATGTATAAGGATTTGAATATTCAACATCAGATTATTTGAACTGTAATGGACATGATGTTCTTTAGGTCGGATTTGTTAGGATTTTAACTTGGTGCACTCTTAACAAAATTTCTAAAATTGTAGGCCCAATCGATTTATGGACTTGTTTTCAACTGCAATTGGGTACATTTTGTTAATTCAATGGTCGTGTTAATATGTATTTATTGGTATTGTCTTTGTAGGTCGCATCCTCATTTGCTATCAGGCTCCACTCCAACATTAGTGTCTCCCCCTAATAGAGGAAATATGTATACCAAAGTCCCATTGCCCCACTCCAGTAAATGGTGTTTCTTCCCTAATAGAGGTACTCTGAGCACCAGATTACTGTTGGGAACTGTGAGATCTGTACAGGCAGAGAATGTCAAATTAACATAATTCACTTTAGGAAGGCATCTCCGAATTGCACAACCAGAAAAAAGTTAAGGAAACTAATTTTAGTCCGAGCCCGTGAAAATTGTATAGTATTACAAAAGCTATTTATACAGATCAAAATAGTTTTAGTATGTTTCTGCGAAGTGTCACTCGTAGGTTGAGTGATAAATTATAATGATCAGTAATTGACCTGCCTAATCGAGTTTGTCTACCTTTGCTCCAGTTCAAGTCTCTGATGTTATTGATGAGCCACTCCTGTCAAGGTAGGCCATCAGATGTCAGGGGTTGACCAATATCAAGCCAAGTATCTGATGTTCAGCTCAATCATGTCAGTTTGGACAATATAGTCCCTACATACAAGGTCTCACTGCTGCTCTCATCAAGGCCCTTCAATCTTGATCACGAAGTGGAGGTTTAACCAGAGTAGTATATGTCATATTAGAAACTCAAATTGTAAGTTTGTGTTGCTCAAGGGGAGGATTCTCCAAATGAAAGTGATGGCAAGCATTACCCACCCCTTGGAAACTCCCATGATTGGGGTGTACGGAGTGCCCGGAACAGTGTGATGGTTGGTATGGATTCCTGGAATCATGATGCGCTAGCATCCTGTATAGTCCATTTCATGGTTCCACTCCTAACCATCCCGGTTCCAGGCAGCTCGTACAACATCATCATGGCATTTCTGAGGTGTGGATAATTCTCACCTGGAAGTGATCCTCTATACACGTGCAGGCATGCACATACGCATGTGCAAAGCTTGGAGATTTTGATACAGATGAATACTTTATTTTCAGACCAAAACATTGGCTGTAAATGGTATGTGTCATATGCACCTTTTTCTAAACACTCATTTAAGATGCCATAGAATTCTTGAAATTTCTTTTAAAATGTTAACTGGCTATTATTAGGTAGAGTAGCTTCCAATCACTAAACATTTTCATATAAAAATGAAAATATCTCCTACATGTTCTGTACTTGATATTAATAATTTAAAATTAATGACAAATTTTGTGTAGTTACTATATGAAACCTATATAGCACATTCCAGAGTGAAGAAGTTAATTTTGTGATGTTTGATGATTTTATCTTCAAATACAATGTGGTCCATCCTCAGTAGCATCCTCTAATTTGCACCATATTCAGAGCAACAGAAGAAGTACATTGACTGTTACCTGAACTGCTGCACTTGCCACTGCCACTTACTGATGGCTTTTGGAATTTTATATATATATATATATATATGCAGGTGCCCAGTTTGAATCCCTCTGAGTGAAACGCACTAATCTACACTGACAAGCTTACTAGGAATGCCATCAACTAATGTGGGGAAGCATCCCTAGCATCCCTTGGGTTTCCTGGAGAGGTTTTATAATTCAAAAACAATAATAATAATAATAAAATAAAATTCATCATAAAACACCAATTATGCTTCACTTGAAACTACAATGTCAACATTTAAGCACTTTCAGGTTTCTGTTGGCTTAATCTTCTGAACTAATCTCTGAAAATGTGAAATCAACAAGCACCCGAAGTCCAAGAAAGTTTCTGCTCTTTTGGTTTTATTACCTTGAAGCATAAATCATACAAAGATCTGCTTAGAGCTGAAAAACTTGAATCCAAGCATTCCAAAGAAAGAAACAAGTACAAATTGCATGTACTGTGCATAATATTAATTAATCACTGAACATCGAGCAAACTGCCAACGATTAAAACCTCTCATAATGCCCTCCTTAATGAAAGAAGCCTGGTCTCTATAATGAGCTTTTACCTTCCTGCTTAAGCCACTGCTCTCTTGTGCATGATAACGAGAGCAATAATATGCAGTATCCATGACAATCATGAACTGACTTGCATTCTGGGTTTGATAGATTAGCAACTCGCAATCCAAACTGAAATATTGCACCCCTTCATAAAAGCCACTTCCTACCAGAAGGCCTAGAAGAAACAGGAGCTGAACCTTTTCTACTAGACTCCAATCCTTTAGCCTCCTGAGCTTCTTGCTTGGCAACCTTTGGATCTGTTACCAATGCTTTTTGAAAAGTTTGAGAAAATCCTGTAGCAATGATAGTTACATGTATTTCTCCTGCATACCTATCATCAACAACAGCTCCAAATATGATATTTGCTGATGGATCCGCTAAGCTAGTAACAACCTGCAGATAAGCTCACCAGAGAAAACACTGTCACAAACCAAACTGACCACTTCCACAAATATATTTAGTAGTGATAACCTTTTAGATCAAGAAATTTCTTGAAAGCAAACTTTGCAATTATAAGATGAGATAATTCTATTGATGTCCAACAAATGAGCACAATAAGTGGGTCAATGGGACTCAAAAGTACATGTAAATACAGTGGGAGAGAAAAAAGCGGCTCCTATTGCTACTCTTATCAAAAGCAGAAAAGAATAATGTACATAGCTAAAAGAAGTACAAAATAAGTGTGGAAACAAAAACCATGACAAGTATAAAGGATCACTGTAAATAGCACTCCAGAATATCAATCATCTCAGGTATATCTAAGGCAACATGAAGGTATGAACTTGCCACTCATAAAATACACCATGCATGAAGAAGAGGGTATAGCCAATTACAGTAATATGCAAGAAAACAAATCAAATGATGCGAATAACCAATTGCAAATTCATGTACTATGGCAATATTAAACACTCTACCAACAATCTGACACAACGGAAGATGGATCCAAATGCATGTAATTCATGGGCCTTAAGTAATTGTGAGGGAAGAATCAAGAGCATGAGAAGAGATAAAGACATCTAAAAACTAGAACCAATTACTGGAACAAAGATGAGATTAGCAAAGATTTCTATTTTATTTTATAGATTAGGTCAATAATTTATCGTGAAAAGGATGCCAAAATATGCATACCAGATATAGAAAATCTGCAGAAAATAAAAACAAGGGGGCTATGTATTAGTACAAAGTTAACATTGCAGTGAAAAAGTGGATTTCAACAAACAACCTGCCCATCTAATTCAATCTCAATATTGTTTGCAATACAAGAGGTGTCCTGGATGATCTCAGATGCAAAATGGGTGCATAGATGAAGTGTCAAATGATGGAAACATTACCAAATCATGGAAAAAGTTCAGCAAAACACACCGGCAACATAGAAAAACAATGCATAAAGGAACATGTCAAAACTTCCGAAGGCAAGTGACTGCAGTAAAAGAGATGGTGATCTTAAGATGCATGAGAACTTGTGCCAAACATAAAAAAATCAAAGTACAGAAGCCTGCTGTGAAAGAGAGAACAAACTGGAAATGCAGGAGAAGCAAACTAAAGAAATACACAAATAACAAATTAAAGAAAATCAATTAGTAAATTGAAACAACTTGCAGCATGACAAAAGGAGAAGTTGTTTGAGAAATATTGATAAACAAAATAGCTTTGGAATTTAAAATCATGCAACCAGAAGATTTTACCTTACACTAGTGAAGTTGTTTGAAACAAGAAAAAATTCCCATTTTGGGAATTTTAGAAATATGTTTTCAAAAATGAAAGAAATGTGAAAGGAGTGCAAGATTAACATGTAAACAGTAAAACCAAGACCCCGATTTGGGTGCCAGCTGAAAGCCCATCCAGAAGCATCGGTCCTATGCATAACACACAGCTTCCCGCCTTGTCAATCCAGGGGACACGAGGCATCCTCCTGCCTCCTCCCAATGCAGAGCAGTAAATCGGAATTAAGGCTGGCCAGTGGGTCTGCGCTTGCGACCATGCAAAATCCCCTCAACAGTTATTGCAAGCTTCTCCATAGTACCTCAGCCGTGAAACCAAGCTTTCAGCACCGGCTGGACGCCATTGTGCGTACCCTCAGCATAAGCTCGCAGCCGCAGTCCAAGCTCCAGATGATGGCCATTTGACTCAGCCGCATAATCCTCATCACGTACGCCTCTGATTCTCATTCAAAGCTCTATGCAGGAAATTGTACGAGGGGTATCATAGCTAGGATTATGGCAGGCTCAACCCCTCATATCAGCTATAAGTTCTATCGCAGGTCCTGGAACTCCCACCAGGTTTGGAATGCATGCAGGGTCTGGCTCACTGGTACCCTTATCATTCCTCTTTGCTCCCTTCGACTGCCTCACACTCAAATTTGAAGAGCTACAGCCTACAATGGACAGGTCAGGACTCAGGACCCAGGGGAAGATGGAGAACTCCCCGAAGCGACTGCTGCTATGGAAGATTACTAGACTAATACTGCATCGGAAACTCAAGAAGACATAGAGAACCTTGAAATCGATGCTCGCCTCGAGATGATGAATACCACGGATGCTGCAGTGGATGCAGAATTTGTGCCTCTTCTTCCTGATACTGGATCAACCGGTGCCAGAGATACCAAATGTCTCCGCACTATCGATCTTTACTGGCACATGAAGACTATCCTTGCCAAAGCCATTACTGTCAGGGATGCTGCTCAAACGGAGATGGCCAGGAAAATTGAATTCATTCAGTTACAGAACCAACTGACAAACAAGAAACTTAACATCATGGCTGCCAAGCAAGGCATCATCTTCAATGCTGATGTAGAGGAAACCACCCAGGTCCCTCGGGTAGCACCTTCCTCTGTTTAAATTTTTATGTTATGCAATCTCCTTTCTTCAGTCTATTTGGCCATAATATGAAAAGCATCAATCCTTAGACTTCAGGAAATTTTTTGGACAGTTTTTGTAATCAGTTCTGGGACAGTTTTTGGACAGCCTTTCCTTTGATATATCACGGGTCATAAGCCCGATGAAGCATCTGTTCTACTGCTGGACTGGTTTTCCATGTGGCAGCCCAGCAGTAGAACATCTGTAATTATATTTTTATCTTTCTATTAATATAGTGTCGTTAGTTTTCAAAAAAAAACTATGTAAAACCAAGACCTGGATCTGATAACGTATTCTAGATCCTGTGCAATATTTGGGAGACCTACAAAGACAAAAATGCTTCTTTAATAAGGTGAATCCAAGATTGTAATGATATATAGCATCCCCAGGAAGAATAAAACCTCAAAAAGAGTGTAAGCTCCTAATTGTGTCTCTGAGGATTTTGTTCTCCCCAAGGACTGGGCACACATTTATGATATCCCCTACATCCAGGGATGAGGTGGCAAGCCATGAACATCCCCTGCCACCCCCAAAATGTAGAGGAACCACTCGCCAAGTTGTCTCCTATTTAAACGGGACATTCTCAGGAGGCCCCCCCATCATAGGGGAAATCGGAATGTCCTTTGACCCCACAGAGGATGTCCAAGCATGCCCTACAAAGGTGGCAGTTTATAAAAGAAAACAATCAAAAAAAAAAAAAAAACTTTTCCTTTCTACGGGAGGGCCCAACTAGTCATCTTAAAGCCACCAGGTCATTTAAACAGACTCCACTAATTATTTAAGGACTATTAGTACAAAATTTTGTCATTTTAAATCTTTATACACTGTTAGAATGTGATTTGTGTACGTATCATGTAAGATGTATGGATGTATGTACTATGGATTCACCTATTTGAGTTTCAAATTAGATAACTGGATGTAGCATGTGTTCTACTTTGATCGATTATGATGCATTGGCAAAACTACTAATTTTGCAATGTATTCTATATCTTTTCTATATTTTATGGATGGGATGAGGGTGGGGGTGAGGTTTATCTTGTGTACCAACACTCAAATTTGGAGGGCCTTTCCAACCGTCACTGAAATTTGTGTTGAGATAATGTACCTTGGGAGGTGTTCCCCATGTGTTTGTGAGCTCCTAAACACATGTGGGATGTACTATGTACTTTGTGCCTTGTACTTTATGTCTAATTTCACTTTGACTTTGGAGATTTAAGTCAAAAGTAAAATTTGGTCATTTATGCCTAAAATGACGATTAATTCACTTTGTGGGTGAATTAGGAGACAAAGTGAACTTAGGGAACTTAACCCAAAGTGGGTTTGAAAGTGAGATTCTTTTGGAGAGATCTCAACCTTTGATTAGACTTGAGATGGGATGATCTCAGCCATTGATCATTTAGGTTTCCTTATGGAGGTTCAAGAGGGGCGCAAAGGAGGAGGAAGAGCTCATTCACCCATTTGTTCACTTGGAGAGTTTGAGAGAGAGCATGATGATGAGGTTTCTGGCATATGGTGAGGCTAGCTTGGGCGCTCCCTTCTATGGAGATAGCCAGCAGGCTTAGGGCCTTGTTTATTTATTGAGGAGATTCTTGTTCTGAGGATGGCGCATCATCAGTGGGGAGGACTTTCAAAGCTCAAATTGTAGTGAAGTTTGTTTCAAAGGGAGGCTACTCATCAGTATCAAAGTACTGTGGAGGGGTTTCTTGATCAGAGCTTCCAGTTGGCTTCTGGCTCCAGTTCAGTGGCCTTGTCAGCATTTCTGGAGGGCGCACCATCCTAGGGCGCTCTTGCTTCATTTGGACTAGTGTTGCAGCTTGGATCAAGCTGCTATTGTATCAGGTTCATCTATATTTTGTACTTGTTGTATTCCACCATCTATTCTCCTCATATGTTCTATTCCACCATCTATTCTCCTCATATATAGACATATATTCCTCCAAACTGGTTTTCCCCGAATATCCAAGGTCATGTTGACCAAAATACCTGTGTTCAATTTCTCATGTATGTTAGAGTGTAGAACTACTGTATTTTCAGCTGTAAAGATCTCTAGGTGTGTTATATTTATTTGGTATGCATGTGCTAACCCTGGTGACTAAAATACATGCCAGAGCACCTAAATTGCTAATGTAACCATAATGAAATCAGCAAGAAGTTTTTGAACTGTTGGCTGTCCTAAAACAGCAGCAAAACCTTCATTGACAGTTGAAACTTAGAGCCAACTTGAGGTTCGAAGACAGACCTAGTTGGCAGCTTGATAGACCTGGAAAATCTTCAATTTGGAGGACCTTTCCATCCATCCCTGAAACTTGTCCCTCCATATCCTAACAGCTTTAAACAATCACAATGTAGTCAAGATTTACAAAATGCATTTGCAAACAACTAGGCTCATACAGTACAAAATACATAGCCCATACAGTGACTGGTTTGAGCATAGGCATTTAGGAATGTAGTCAACATTTACAAAATGCATTCCTAAACAACTAGCTCAGTATAGTACAAAATACATAGCCTATACAATAATATACAATCTAGCCAATGAGCCCTTGGTTCACTTTTGAAGTCAACAGAGTATTAATTCGTCCACCATGGTTTCACTGTTCCAGTCTCATTGTAATCTGCCCTATCCGAATGGCATGTCTCAAAAAGGGAGGAGGCCAGGTGCAAGTCCTGGGTTATTTTGGTGAAATAATTATCCCTTGGACATGGCACCTAAGCTGAAGGAAGTCTGTAAGAGGGAGCACAGCCCCACCTTTAGCATGTTTCTTGAAGCAAAATATCAACCAAAAAAAAAGTACATAAATCTAGAACATTTCAATGCCATCCAAAACAAAATCACAAAAGTTTGACATTGTATTTCATAAGAAGGCTATATACCTGGGATACTTTGTTTACTTCTTGCAATGTAAGGTCTTTTCCCCCAGTAATATTGTACACAACACCAGTAGCACGCTCTATCGATCTTTCGATGAGGGGAGCTGAAGTAGCTTGCTGTGCAGCTTCCTCTGCTCGATTTTTGCCAGATGACACACCCACTCCAAGCATTGCAGTTCCTGAATTACTCATAACAGCCTTCACATCTGCAAAGTCCACGTTCACTAAACCTGGAATCTGCATTTTTATATGCATCATATGAACAAACTTGATGCTTGCACACTGTAAATCTCATTTATTTTAAATATGGTTTTACCAAATATCATGGTAGAAAGTCATAAACATGAGCATACAGTTAAGTTTGCATTCCACCTACTGTTATTATATCAGAAATTCCTTGTACACCTTGACGTAGAACATCATCAGCAAGGAGGAAAGCCTCTTCAAGAGGTGTCTGCTCTTCAACAACATCTAGTAACCTATCATTTGGAATGACAATAAGAGTATCCACGCATTTCTGTAGTCTCTCAATAGCCTCCAAGGCCTTCATACAATTTAATCACTAAGTCAGTTTCTACCAGAAATGGCTTAAGTGTTACGAGCATCATCCATGCATATCAATACAGTAAAACATTGTAAGGAATTTCCTTTTAAATATTCTAATGCCATGATTCTTTGGAAAGAATCATACGAGTTCATCAAAGCAGTTTTGAGTTTGGAAAGAATCTACATGATGCTCAAAAGTTGTAGAATTTGATTTGAGCCAATAGTTCGACATTGAAAAAGCAGTTCAGCCTTTAGAATCTTTTTGAGCTATTAATCCCAGATATTTATGTTATCATTACGAAACTTGAAATCCAACCCTTGCATCATTAAAAATTAAATGCTGACGAGAAAAGCACCATAATAGACACAATTTAGTTGCTACGGTAAATAAAAGTCAAAGCATGCCCACCTGTACGGATCTCCTACGACCTTCAAAACTGAAAGGATAGGTAACTACACCAACAGTCAGATTGCCTGCTTCTTTTGATAATCGTGCAACAACAGGAGCTGCGCCAGACCCTGTGCCCCCACCCATTCCAGCTGTAATAAATACAAGGTCTGATTCCTTAAGACATTCAACTATAGCTTCCTTTGATTCTTCTGCAGCTTGTTCCCCGAGTTCGGGATTTCCACCAGTACCTGCATTTCTGAACCAAAAACTATCATTATGTTGCCACTGCAAGAATGAATGAGATAAGTGCAATTTTACTTCCTTAATTGCCACAATGGAAAAAATGTCATTTTCTAGGCAGAATAATTACACAGATTTTCTAGGCATTCCCCATCATCCTGGAGCCACTAGGAGCACAAGGGAATGTCCCAAATGGCATAGGGGGCATTCTCAAGTACCAGGGACACCAAATGATGTACCCAGTATTGTCAATGTATGTCCCTAATGTAACAGGGATGTTTAGTGTCCACAACACTATTATAATATTATTACTTTTTTTATTTTCTTGACTTAAAATAGAGAGAATCTAACCATAAAAAGAAAGAAACTAACTTACAGGGTTGGAAGGCCTTGAGGAAAAGGATCAAGCACATGCCCTATGATGTATATTGCATTTTTTATATGCATGCTGTGTTACTAATATTGCTTCAATTTCATATAAATATCTGATATTAGAATTTACTATTTATCTATTAAGTACTCCATATGAACTGAATTTTAGCATTGATGTATGGTGTGCCGTATGGAGCATGACTTTGTTGATGAATGAATCTGATGTTTCAAATTTCACTTGTGTTCATTTTCACAACAAATGAGGACTCGATCATTCATCCATTATGGTGCATGGAACATACTACATAATACATATATATTTCTAATAATATAATTTGATGTTCATGCATAGTATGCATTTTTCTTTTATTTTGCAAAATATGTCTTATATTTACAAAGATATGTACAAAAAAAGTGTTTGCAGGGCTTTGGCATATTATACATATTTAACATCCCAAACCCTAAAATTTATTCCTATATTTATAGATCTTTGAACATTGATTTCTATTATTTCCTCATATGTTCTTTATTATCGTCCATGTCCCTGGGAATTGACTGGGGATATCCCCCAGACATAATGTAATGCCATCCCTCCATCCCTGGACAAGCAAATCAAAATACCTAGCAAGCAAGTCAAAATAGTTCTTAGGACTATTCAGCAACCTCTGAGAGGTGATGCATGTATTCATTTCATCTTTATGCACCAACAATCAGCCTATCCTGTTGCATGTTTTAGATGTCCTTTGCATTTAGTAAGCAGTCCTGTGATTTTGGCCTTTCCTGCCAGCTGAGCAGGGGCCTAAATACGGTTCCTCAAGGTGTTCGCCATTCTGCCATAGCCACTAAGGAGAATGGAAGCTCCGAAAAAGGCAAGGAAATTTGTACTGAAAATACACCACAACTTTTATGATTTTGAATTGGAACCCCTGTCAAAATTTCTTTGGGTTAATATAATGATGGATGTTCTGAATATTTGCTTTGGTTGGGTGATTTGTAGGTAAAGTACTTTCCAAAAATATAATCAGGAATTGTGTTAGAGAGACATGAACACCTTCTGGATGGCATGTCAAAGGCATTCACAATACCCCGAAGGGTTTTAAATTTTTTCTGTTCACCTTTAAGGATGCTAAGCATTACACGAAGTAGGGCAATGCAGCCCATGGATCTGACATAAGACACTGGTCATTTCCTCCAGATGGGTATAAAACCTTCAAGCAAAAATGCTTACCGAACTCCATTAGCCCGTTTGGGTGGAATTCCCTCATCTGCTAGTCCAGCTCTGGCATTTCCTGGATAGGTTAGCACAGCCCTTAGGGAAGTTTGTGTGCCAAGATCCCAACAGGCTGTTTCTCCGACGCCAAACCATAGAATGTGTCCAAGAGAATTTGTTAAATTATTTGAAAGAACAAATCGATATCTAAGTTGGGGAGAAGAATCATCTGCCAAACAAGTCTGTTACATAAATATCCTCAATACATTTTTTCATTTTGCTGTCAAAGTCCTAATCAGTATATAAAGGACTGTCCTCTAATGGTCGAAAGTCTTCCCACCCTGGTCAAAACACAGGCCTCTCAGGAAAATTGAGCCCCCAGGGCCCCTGAAGTTTACCAAGATGGTTGGACCTTGGTGACAATGGAAAGCTCTACAGTGAGTAGGACCTCTAAGACAGCCATCGGTGGCCTATCAGCCTAAATCTACACAAAGAAACACAAAAGTCACATAGAAACCTCTCAAGTTGCATCAAAGGGTGCAGCCTTTGGTCCCCAAGGACCTCAGACTTGGACAAATGCCATTTGACAACTTGGATTGCCATCACCTCTCCTGAATCCTCAATGTGAGAACTCAGCACAGGAAGGAAAAGCTCCACCCAAATGACTTACACTACTAATGATTCTTTCCACCCATGCAAACTCCAGGCTCAAGCCTTGGGAATTCTGGAGGTAGATGGGATGGATACGGTCGACAGTGACATTAGCAGAGAAGGAACTCCCATTCCTTCTGCGTCAAAGTATTTTCACGGAATGTTTGGGGTCTTACAGGCACATGAAGAAAAGGCACAGATGGACGGTTGTGACAATCTATTTAAGTATAGATTTGATATCTTCATTTTATATGCCCTGATACCAGTACCTTTTCCACATTACATAAAAGGCAAGGGGAGGCGTAACCATGCTTCTCTTGCCCAAGCTTGTTGCATTTACTTCTGAGTGGGATGCAGATCCCTCAAAAAGGCTTGTATGTATTTTGTTAAGTTTACATAGCCATACTCTACGTGTGGAAAATATCTATGCCTCAAACAATGCTTATGTGATGAACCTAGTGGTACTCATGAGGAGATGAACCTGGTAGTATTTAAGAAGGGCCATCTTTAATTTATAATAAGAGGGATAAACCCAAGTAATCCATGAAGGATAAGATATTATAAATATATATCAATACTTGGTAACTAAGTCTCTCTCTGTGTGTGTAGGTATGCTCGCCAAGGAGATCATTAGATCATGAGGTATATTAGCCAATGAGGTCATGAGATCGAATCCACCTGGGTTCCTCAAGGTTAGGCATACATGTTGTACACCAACAACATGAATCTTGACCACCATTCATGGAATGTGAGGAAGCACCTGGAGGGTTTCCTCGAGTAAGTTTTCCACAGAAAAATGAGCCCAGTGGTTTAGCTCAATCTGTTTGATCAGACCAATTTCAAGGCAAAGATCATTGAAAGATCATGGTAAGTCTACTAGAGTAGACTCTAGGTTACAAGTACATGTTGCACTCCGACAACATTTACCCCGGGCACCATTCACAAAATGTGAGGAAGCACCTAGAGGGTTTCCCCGAAGATATTTTCCATGGAAAAAAATATATTTAGGTATGCTACAGCTTCAAAGCATGCTTCTTTCTTGTGTTGGATGGCCGACAAGCTTTCAAAGCCAACTACTTATCATGAGGAAAGTTTAACATTGTAGTCATTGGAGGATAATGACAGCCTTCTTCCTCATCAGTGGTGCAACAGGGAAAGGGAAACATGGTATAGCATGCAGTCAAGCCTAGGATTATATGACCAGAATCAAGAGGAATGACTCCTCTAACCTATTGTTTACTTGGTATAAATTAGAAAAGGAAAGGAAAGGGTCTTGAAGTAGCTTTGCAAATCCATGATTTCCGACTAGAACATCTTTGTCCAGGTTTTC
>SNQJ01S0243374.1:0-11695 GCA_010110895.2 Picea sitchensis
TAATCTATGTATATGATCAAGGAGTTATACAATAAAGTGACATTAGCTTTATGGGAAAGGGACATATTATTGTATTATATTGATTGAAAGTGAAACTTACAACCTGAGCCTTGATGTTGCAAACCTCCTTTCCATGGCTCCTGGCTCTGACACACACACTTTCCCATGCATGAAGAAGATCAACCACTTTTGATAACCTTGCTAGAATTCCTTAGTTGTTGTAGCATCAGTCCTTCACACAATCTTCCACTAATTCTCTAATCAATCTCTTGCTAGTTTTCTTCTAACCTTTTCCATGAGCATTCTCCTCAATATATAGGAGAGAATGAATTAGTTACTTGGATAGGAATGATCCCAAGATATCAGGAAATCCAGTACTTATATAACCATTCGAATGCCAACTCATCCTTCTAGAAGATTCCCTTCTAGAAGGTTCGAGAATTTATCTTTTTCCTTCCTTTAGAAGTGGTTCGCACCCTAGCAGTTAGTTACAGTGCAAAATTCTTGCACCCTAGTTTAATGCAGCCTGCGAGAATCACACATTCTCGCAGGCAAATATATAGGTAGCTTGCGAACCTCCCTTAAAAATATGATTTATGGAAAGAGACAAAGGTAACTTTTCTCAGGAAAGTGTTCTAGTGAAGAGCCTGATTTCTCCATCATCATTACATAATCATGACGACCAAAATTATGGATAATAGAATGCCCCACAAAGTCTGAGAGTGGAATAGTCGATAGACTTTTTAAGATGCATGTGTGTGTCAGGAACCAAGAGCACATCTAATCAGAAACCTGCAAACATCCAAGCATTGGCAGAATATCATATATATCAATTCTGAGGTAGGCATTTCCAAAATCAGACCATAGACTGATGACATCATAAACAAAGGTCATGGCCACCAATCATACACTGTGGATCCATGCCGTCACAATATAGCATAGCCACCTGAATACACTATGGATCTATGCGACAAATTTTCAATCAAGACGACATAGCCATGAAACATACACAGTGGATCTATGTGTCACCAATTATACATACTCCATCGCAACCTGGATCACAAAGAGAATATCCAGGGTCTTCAATCTAGTCACCCAAAGTACGAATCTAACCATGTGATTACATGTGTTGAAGTCGAACATGGCAGAAACCACTTGATTACCGGTCATTGATGTAATCGTTAACAAGTGCGAGGGAAATCACCATTGATGTCAATGAATCCCAAGGTACCATAGTACAATCCATTGAGTGTGAATAAATGAGTTGATGTCGAACATCTGATGGAATATTTCGATCAGGGGTCAATGATGTAAGCCCATTGTCGAAAGCGAGAAACTTGCCATTGAGGCATGCAAGCTCCAAGGTACTAAATAATTTCTAAGTATTGATTCTGGATAATGAGCTGAAGTCGACGGAACAAAACTCGTCACAGGAGGGCCTTGATGTATCCCTCATCAATGACACGAAATGAGTAACAGAGTTTGAAGGTGAAATAGATCAGTTTGCAAATTGAACTGGACACAGGGAAGGCCAATACAAAGAGAATGGATAATTGCAGATGGCCGACTCAATATAGGTTTCAGATGGACTTCTCTTGAACATATGAACGACACGACCAATGATTTGGCAGCATTGACTCAAATATGACACATGGAATGACCTTGTAATCAATCAAAATAGAGACGAATGGATTTCCCAAACCGACTTCAAATGATGAATAGGGGGTGTCATGTTCAAGAGCGACACTTAATGCCAATCAATACAAATATGAAACATATCCCTTTCCCAAATTTTTCCCCACCATTTCTGGCAAGTACCTCTTTATTTTTATGCAAGCTTGAAGAGGATCACATATGCTTGTTGATATAAGCTCATCCTTCGGACGAGTCCTTCAGAGTATTTTTAAAGAACTCTAGGAAGGAGTGGTTCGTTCCCATTACGGGTCTGTCAATGTTTGTTTAACGAGTCCAGAGATAGTAAACTCAAAGGTTTTTCAAGATTATAGAGTTTGGAAAAACACTTAAAAGATAAATCTCTTAGTTCCTTTTTCGTACAGTATGCCAACGAGACCGAAAAAGGGTTAAACTATCGCTCAAAAGATGCATACTTCAAATACTTTATCGAGCGTGAAAATAGCAAGGTTGCTCGACAATCTTTTCATGTTTAGAGAATCTGAAAAGAGATTAAAGAAAACTCCAGGGGGGTTCCTTTTTCGTATAACCACAGCGAGCCCAAAAAAGTGATAAAACGACGCTCGATCACATTCTTATGTTTTTTACAAGCGCAAGAACGGATAAAAAGGCACTCGAGGTTTTATGTAAAACCATAAAAAACAATCAAAATCACACCACACCAGGGAAAACTCTATCCATAATCATCCATGTTTCACACCTACAAGTCATTACACTCATTTTCACATTAGTGATTAGGTTTAAATAATAAATAAACATAAAAACCCAAAATTGACATAGTAAAAAGTAATTAAAATGAGTAAATAACTAAATTTACCATATCGTTTCACATTTTTACCATTGAGTTCCAAAAACCCTCATTTTACCCTCTGAATTCGGTGTCGATTTTCGGGAGCTATGAGTGATCATTTGACGAGCCGTCAGCAACATCTTGGTAAGTTCTTCATTCCTGATCTTTTCATGGTTTAAAATTTTGATTTCATTGGTTAAAAGTTTTGTTTTAAGTTATTTTTTAAACCATATATGCGTGGAGGCATTCCCGCAGATGGCCCATATGGGACCTGCGAGAATGACTCGTTCTCGCAGGTGGGCCTTAAGCCACCTACGAGAAGTTCTCACTGTGCATAATATGGCACCTACGAGCAGCACAGAACTCAAAATTTTTTTAAAAGTTTAGCCAATGGAAAAGATTCATTTCATGAATAAGATCATTAATCATGTTTGTATGTTTCTTATGTAGGTAAATAGACACAAACATGGTTCTTGAGTGGAGAGAACGAGAACATGAGGAGGATAACGAAAATGCCAAGAATCACCCTCCTACCATAGCTGCATTAAGAAATTGTGGTCTCTTAAAATACTTCCGTATCCCGGGCATGAGAGCCCAAGTCCAATTATTGGAGTATCTAGTCTGAATGTGGGATCCGGACCAGCAAGTTTTCATCATAGGATCTCATACATTAACCATTGACATAGAGGACATATACTTCTTGACCGGATTATCCAGGCGTGGGTCCTATGTCAGTTTGACCAGCAGTAGAGGTGGTGGGTTGAAAATGACTGAATATTGCAACCAATGCTACGTACCTAAGGCCGAAAGAAAGAAAGGGAACGTGGCAATCTGGGGAGTAACTGACTTGACTCTCCGCACTATTCTCTTCACGATTTCTCAGATGGCTGGAAGTGTCGCTCCCCATATGGCATTGCAGAGCTATTTCCACTACGCCATCGAGTGTACTGAGCCCCGAGTATTTAACTTGGATGATGCAGTATTGCGCAGTATAAAAAAGAAACTAACCAAGTGCAGGCAAGGAGAACTGAAAGAATTTGGATATGGATCTTTGTTAGTGTCCTTCTTCCTAGAGAGGGTCCCTGTATTGCAACTACAGGTTGAGTGGAACTTTCCGGGTCCTAGGGATCCGAGGATGTTACGATGGTGTCGGCTCATGGCCTGGCACGTGGCAAGACCAATCGTCAAATATGACGATATTTTCTTTGATTGGTTGCAAAACCAGATGCTGATGATCGATGACTACGCATATGTCGGGTTGGATTTTCGAGGAGATCCATATCTAACACTACCTGAGGATGCTCAGTGGGGAGACCTCGGTAAGAAGTACACAAGTTTTTTTCTTTTTAAATGTTTTTGAATTTTTAACATATTTAAATGTTTTTGTTTTATAGATTTATCCGAAGACTAACACAAAATATTTGTTGATAACACAGATGTTGGACCGTATAGACCTCCTGGCACCTCTCCTATCCAGTGACGAGGAGAAGCAGCAGCAGTATTACAAAAGTATGTAGAAGATTACCAGGTGGTGGAACAGAACTTAGAAGGCCTGACAGTAGACATTCCAGATATGGCTCTGGAAGAGGTTCCACGACGCGATCAACGTCATACTGTAGGGGTTTTAGCAGCTATGGGTCCACTGCTTTGCAGGGTTGCTAGGGAAATTGTGTGTTACCATGAACGTCACCTGTGACATCACTATGTAGAAGCTATAAGCTTCAGTTTTTGATATTTTGGTCTTCGAACAAACATTTTTGTAAAAAACAAACTCTTTTGATTGTTATATATATACAAATGACTTCTACCGGTTTACTTTACATTGTGTGAATTGTAAT
Source organism: Picea sitchensis (assembly GCA_010110895.2). Taxonomy (NCBI): domain Eukaryota; kingdom Viridiplantae; phylum Streptophyta; class Pinopsida; order Pinales; family Pinaceae; genus Picea; species Picea sitchensis. The sequence continues at coordinate 4,321 of SNQJ01S0243374.1, forward strand.
GTGTTTGATTTATAAATGGTTCAAATGCCTATCCAATACATAATTAGCCAAAGCATCTATTAATGTATTAAGACATCTAGAAATATGCTGATATTCAATGTGATCAAAATATTGTTCCAAGAGGTGAATTCGCAAATACACCCTTAACAAAGTAGGACTTCGAATAGAATAGACATTACTTAGCTGTAGTACTAGAAGCTGCGAGTCAAGTCGCACAACCAAATGATGAATTTTGAGAGAGATAACATCAACCAATAATTCTATAACGGCGCTATACTCTGCGATGTTGTTGGTTTCTTGGCCAAGACATACACCTCGTAAAGATATAAGTTCATTTGTTGGGGCATAGATTACCCATGCAGCGGAAGCTAGGTTCCGAGTACTACGGCTAGCACCATCAGCGAAGCCAATATAGGGTAGCGAAGTTCCCAACATCTAGTAATCAAACACAACGTCATGTAAGGGCAGACACCAGATAACGTCAAAAGCAAACTAAAGTAACACACACAAAGTATGATACATAAAAATACAGATACTTTTGCACAAATAACTTATGCATAGTACTTCTTCAAGTACAACCCATTCTTGGGTTCACTCAAAGGTATACCATCATAATCAACCAGATCATACGCTCCTTTTTCCAAAACTTTGCGAACAATGTAAGGACCACGCTACATTGGTTCAAATTTCCCAGCTCCTAAGATATATTTATCTTGTTCATATAGAAGAACAAGATCACCTTCAGAGAAAACACGAGGCTTGACATGCTTGTCATACTGTGCCTTGATGCATTTCTTTTGGGCTTCTATTACTAGAGTGGCATCACGTCAGGTCTCGTCTAATCGCATTAGATACAACAGACGTTCCTCTTTAGCAGAAGTATTGGGTAAGAGTTCGACAACTAGTTTTAGAGAAGGTATCTCACATTCTATTGGCAGAATGGCTTCCAGGCCATAGACTAATCGAAAGGGCGTAAACCCCATAGCGTATTTAACAGATGTCCGATATGCGCACAATGCCAAAAAAAACATCATGTGCCAGTTGGTTTTATGAATTCCTATCATCCGTCGAATCATAGTTATAAGAACCTTATTGATTGCTTCGACCTGGCCATTAGCTTGCAGATAATAGGGTGTTGAGCTATCATGACGAAGACCCAACTTTTTCGTAAGTTCAGACATCATAAAATTCCTAAAATGACTACTGTGATCGGTAATGATAGCTTGAGGAACACCAAAACGAGTTATGACATGGTTAAAAAGAAATAACACTGTAGTCTTTCCAGTATTATTGAATGTTGGCATCGCCTCGGCCCATTTTGTAAAATAATCAACAGCTACAATGATGTAACCATGCCCCCCGGCCGAGTGAGGGTGACATGTCATGAAATCAATGCCCCATTTTGCAAAAGGGCCAACTGAGACCACAAGATGAAGTGGAGCAGGATGCGACCGAATTTTCTGATAGTAGGTCTGGCAGGCATGACACTTATGAACAGCAGTAATGCAGTCATTGAACAAGGAAGGCCAAAAATATCCTGCACGTAAGATCTTTTGGGCAGTAGCATACCCATACATATGACCACCACATGCTCCATAATGGCAGTCATTCAAAGGTTTCTCAGCTTCATCAAAATTCAAACAACGTCGAAAAACAGAGTCAATGCCTCGACGGTAAAGAGTATCTCCAAGGATAATGTACTGATGAGCTTGATAACGAACGCGACGTTGTTCGGTACTAGACAAGACAGGCTGGAAAGTATGGGTTTGGATATATATAATGATATCACCATACCAAATATCATCAGTTTTGATAAGGAAAAGCGATTCATTGGGTAATGAATTGACTGCTACATTTTCCGTGGCAGAGTGGGGAAAATCATAGATTAACTCAGCAAAAACCAAGAATTTCTTAGACATGGCATGATCAAATTCCAAGTCAAACTCCTGGAGAATGAAAATCCATTTGGAGTACTTTCCCCCTAGTAATTGACGTGTCAAAATATGTTGCATAGGGTTGCAATGTGAAATCACTGTAGTTTTCCTGGAGAGATTATAATGGCGAAAACGTTGAACCACTTGAATAGTAGCCAAAGCCAGTTTTTCAACATGTTGGTACTTGATTTCAGTTGATGTGAGACTTCGAATCAAGTAATATATAACATGTTCATTGTGTGCATCATCCTCTTGAATGAGAACCATGCCAATAGTATACTCGGAGGCAGCTAGATAAAGAAAGTAATCCCAACTATAATCAGGAGGGAAAAGAAGTGGAGCTTTTGTGAGGGACAACTTCAAATCTTCAAAAGCGTTGTTGGCAACTTTATCCCAGACAAAATCTGAACATTTCTTTAGAAGACTTGTAAAACCACGAGTAATCTCGGCGTAATTGGGAATGAAATGACGAAGAAAGTTTTCTTTCCCCTACAAACTTTGTAACTGGCACAGTGAAGAAGGAGGAGGGAGATTAAGAATCGCCTCAACCTTAATAGGATCTGCCCAGATCCCTTGACGTGAAACAATGAAACCTAGAAGACGGCTAGACGCTATGCAAAAGATGCATTTATGAGGATTCAAACGAATGCGATAGAACCGACAATGAACAGAAATTGCTCGAAGATGATTGGGGTGATCGACTCGGCGTAAAGAGTGAGTTGGAAAATCGTCCAAATAAGGTTGAACGATATGCTTTATATCATGAAACACATATGACATAGCACGTTGAAACATCATGCCCGTGTTCTTAAGACCTAAGGGAATTTTTCTATAGGCGAAAGTACCCTAAGGAAAAATAAAAGCAGTTTTATGTTGGTCCTCAGGAGCGATGTTAATTTGATTATAGCCGGATAATCCATCCATTAGAGAAAGATTTCACTATCGGCACAGTCGTCGACAATATGGTCGACGAAAGGGGTTGGAAAGTTGTCTTTCAGACAGGCTTTGTTAATATCTCGATAATCAACACAAACATGTATACTACCACCTTTCTTATCAATCGGTACAGGGTTGGAAACCCATTCTGTCAGAGCCACAAGATAAATAAAACCGGCTTTGAGAAGTTTTTCAACTTTGAGTTTGATAGCTGCTGCTTTACTTGGATGGACCGGACGAAGGGGCTACTGGACTGGTTTAGCTCCGGGGTACAATTTAATCTCATGCACCACAATGGCAAGGTCGATACCTGGCATCTCTTCGTAACTCTAGGCAAAGATTTCACGAAATTCTTTAAACAGAGATGTATAGGTGACAATTTCCTTTGGAGAACACGAGGCTCCAATGTGAACATTTTCAACTATCCCAGGTTTAACTGAAATATCAATGGGTATCGTGGTAGAAATATTACTGAGGTTCCCTTCCACAAACACATCACGTGTAGATCCGAGAACGGTCAATATAACAACAATGGTCGACGGAGTCAAAATCCACTGGTAATTCTCGAGAGTGTGTTGTTCCAAAAACTGTATGGAACGATGATATCCATCATCCCAAGGGGTATCCTCCATGACGGACATGATCATCTCATCATTGGGGAAGATGACACGAAAAGGATCGGGAGACAACTCATCAAGAGAGGGTGTGGAAAGGGTTGCCGATTGAATGTCTTGATAAGAAGACTCAACCAGATGTAACGACATGACGTCGTCGAAATGAGTATGATCTCCTGGGTCAGGGACTATCCAAGGATCAGAAGACATAGAAAGTTCATGAGGTACAGCGGAGATCATATTAATAGAAGCAACTGACGGGCGTGGAATATTGGGTGGTGGTGGTATGGGAAAAGTACCCATTAACGAAGAGTCTTTTAAAAGACCGACGACAACATTCTCGTAACCTGGTGGGGTTTTAGCTATAAATGGCACGTTTCCAGTGCAAGTATCAGAATTAAAGAAGGCAAGTTGATCAACCGTAACGACCTTTCCCTGATGAGGAAAATGGACTACACGGAAAAGTGTTGACACAATATCTCGCATAGAATCTATCCAGCTACGACCAAGAAGAAGATTATAATCTAAGGGAGCATGGAAAACTTCCACTTCAACTTGGACTGTCTTACCTTCTAGAGTGACAGGAAATGATGGAAGAACACCGTAAGGCTTAAAACCAGATCCATTAAAGGCTTTCAAAGTATTTTGTGATTCATTTAAAGGAGGAGAGCCAATAGCTTTCCAACAAGAAAAATACATTACACACATAGAGGCACCTTCATCAATAATAGTTTGACAAATGTTCTTGTCGGTGACAACAACTTGTATCTGAAATGCAAGTTGTGGGGGTAACCTTGGAATATGGTCTTCCAAGTCAAAGACTATCAAATTCGTATCTGTTGGATCAATTCCACCTATAGCTTTCAATAGAGCCCTTCGTTGTGCAGGACAAGACTAAAGGACTTCAAGGGCACACATCGCTGAAGGTGCTTGGGATAGATCTTCGACAATGCTATAGTTCTGGGCCGCACGAGCATGAGGATTGAAGGCTGATTTCTTAATGACACCTTTCAGGGGTGGTCGTAGAACTGTATCAAGGCTCGGTCCTTCGAGATGAAGACGACCGTTCGTAGCTGGATTCGGTGGAGAGGGCTGTACCAAATCAGGAGGTAAATTGTCAACCTTCTCCTTAGATGGAGTATAGTCTTTAGCTCTAGTGGTAAGTGCAACGTTGTCTTTCTTGGAATCACTGGTACACATCAAAACATATGATGTCGTAGAAGTAGACGGTTGGTCATGGATGACCAACGAGGCCTGTTGCTAAGACGGGAAGGGTTGGCACAAGACTGTCGGTGTAGAGGGTTTTGGCGTTCCTTGAAGGAACTTAGTAACTTCAGCACGTCGAGGACAATCCTTCATGTAGTGATCATCACCACAGATAAGGCAAGGGTAGCATGGTTTGTGATTATCCCGGTCTTCAACAGGAGGGGTTTTAGTTTGCTCAGTTTGATTATTATTTTTACTCTCCTTATCCTTGCCTCTTCCTTTCTTTGATTTATTTTTACTGGTCGGTGTAGATTGAACAGCGTTCACCTCAGAAGTTTTACCGGTGGAAGAGGCAGGAGATGGAGCATTTTGAACATTAGAAGAATTGGATTTAGGGGTTGTAGTTGAAACAAAATGTGAGTGGGTATGAGCAGTACTAATCACACCATCAGCTGCATGAGAGGCAGCTGGAGCAGTTGAAGTGTTGGAAGTACCAGGATGAGGGAGTTCAGGTAGTAAATCGTAAAGTGTTTCCGTTTGCAAATAAATGAGGTCAAGATACTGAGCACGACTTATATCCTGCTCCTCTGTAACAACATCGCCCATAGCAATGTCTTTACCAATTTCATTCACGAAAGATTTTGTAAACCATTCTGCCAGTAACTGATCAGGGAGTTCAAGTTTAATGAGACGTCGTCTCCTTCGCTACTCATGAATATGATCCGATATATGAGTGCCTTTAGTTTGTTTGAAAGAAGTCAAGATCTCAGTCCCAGTATTGTAACAGATCAATAACTGGTAATGTGTAAGAAAATCCATAGCTAGGGTGTTGAAATCAGAAAAGAAACCTCGTGGCAATTCAATATACCACTTCGCAGCCGAACTGGTAAGGGTTCGTTGAAAAATACGTAGACGAATGGAGTCATCCATCAGCGAGTTGGAAGAAAACCATAAGTGAAAATTCATGACATGATTATTTGGGTCCTCTCCCACCTTTCCATCTAATTTCGGAATATCCAATGGAAGCTTAGCAGGAATAGCAGGCCATTGGGGAGAGTGACGAATAGGATCATTTAGAATCCTAGACAAATCTGGCAAATCCAAGGTAGAAAGAAAGGGTAACTATAGGTTTACTTGCGGGTACTGATGTCTTTGGGGTGGAAGCCCTGTCGGCAAACCAGTAGGACCATAAGCAGACTGTCCGTAGAGGGAAGACCNAGGGACCTGGGGTTGAGTAGTTTGTCCTTGACCCCAAATAGGATTAGTTACACCTGGATATGGTTAGCCTATAGTAGGGACAGTTTGCTTCCCCCCAGCATTTTGAGGAAATTTTTGTAGAAGCTGATTCCAATACTGGGCCAATTCAGGAGGTATATTTTGTCCAAAAGGTGAGGTTGGTCCCCCTATCATAGGTATAGTTCCCCCCAGAAGTTGTGTGCCAACCATAGGTTGTGTATTAACTGTGTTATGTCTGGGAAAAGGAAAAGGAACCGTACCACTCTGTCCACCCACAAGAATTTGCAAGTTGGGTGCAACAGTTGGGATAGTGCCACTAGGATTAGGATTACCAGAAGGAAATTGAGGGAGTGTCGGAATAAAACCAGGAATTGGATGCCCAAGAAAAGGAGGACCACCTGGAGAACTGACTGGGGTTTGCAGAGGTGTTGGATTGGAAGCATTCAACAAAGCATTCAACGCATGGTAACCAGGGGGTAAATTCGGGTTGACCTCAGGTATTCACTGGGTATTGATAGGAGCGAGAGTAGCTGCAGTAATTTCGGTTTGGATACTCATAGTATTAGCAAGATGGGCCATATCGGGAGGGAGAACAAAGTGATAAGTGGTAGTCTTTGGTGCAGTTTATGTCTTAGAAAGTACTGGAGGGTTGATTTCGTAAACTGTAGGTGATTCAGTACCAAAAAGGACTCACCGAAAATCACCTGGCCAAAAAGGATCTTGGCCTACTGCACCATGGGAAGGCCCAATGGTTGATTCATAAGATGTAACAACCGCTTCGTCAGAAGAATTTAATCGCACAAAAGGTCATTCACCACGACGAATGCGATAATCCTCTCTGGTATTGGTAATTCGAAAATCTTTGAGAGAATCAGTACGTTCTACCTATGGTGTGGTGACAACTGGGACGTCACTAGTGTCCACGTGTGGTGGAGTAACAACTGGGACTTCACCCTGATGAGGAGAGCCCTCAGGTGTGCTAGTAGGCAAGGGTTGAGAATCGTCCGGATGTTTTGAAGATAAACCTTGCATCTTACGTGAACGTCACGGGGGAGCAATTGTAAATGAGTAACAAGATCTGCAAAGAAATTCCTATGGTCAACTTTGAGAAACAAACAGCACGCACTAGTAAACAAAAATCTAGGCAGCAATCACCAAGCAAACAATACCTTCTAATTTCAAAGCCACTAGTTGGTGATGAAATCCAACGCCGCAACAACGAGACGAGAAGGGGCAGGGCTGAGGTGGAAAATTTACGTTGACGACCTGCTTAACAGACTTACACCCTGGTGCAAGCTCCCACACATAATCGTGGGTATACCCTCCAAGGAGCCCGAGTGAGTTTGATCAATGTCAATTCCAGGTACCGTGAAGACTTTCCCCTCCATAATCACCTTGAGTAAGAACCTAAAGAGATAGGCCACTAAGGTCACCACCAACAATAGTAAA
>SNQJ01S0243375.1:0-13335 GCA_010110895.2 Picea sitchensis
AGGTGGATTGTAGAGAAGTGTCAGTTGATTCTTCATGAAACATAGTTTTCATGTCTTGTTTTATCACCAAGGAAGGGTCACTTAACCCTTCCACAAGCATATTATTCTATTCTACGGTAGCCAAGGAAGTCTTGGTTGATTTTTCTTTAAGTATAATATCAACATCTAGTTGTTGCATGTCTAAGAGTTAGTCTCCCTTCCTCTATATTAGTTTTCTCAATGAGAGTAGACCAGGTAGTCGTTGCAATTTTCTCATCCATTCCTTTTTCTTTTTCAAATTTCTCTCCCTTTCCTTTTTAGAAATTTCCTCTCTTCCTCTTGTACAACAATTTTCTCTTTTATTCTTAATAGAAACTTTATATTCTACCTTTTCTTCTCTTTTTCCTCTCTCAATCTTCTTGGTAATTTCCTATTTCATTCATTTTTGCCAATTTCCTCTTCCATTCCATTTTCATTTTCTATTATTTTTTATCAATTTCCTCTCCTATTCCTTTTTCATTTCATTTTCTTGTTTAGCAAATTCATATCTTATTATTGTTTAACAATTCATCTTTTATTCTTAATATAAACTTCATATTCACTTCTTTTTTCTTTTCTTCCTCTTCCAATCTTCTTAACAATTTCCTTTGTCATTCATTTTTTCTATTCTTGTTTAACAATTTCCTCTTCCATTCATTTTTGTTTTTCCTTTCTTATCTATCATTTCTCTCTCTGTTCCTTTTTATGTTCCCTTTCTTTTTTAGCAATTTCCTTTCTTAGTCTTGTTTAGCAATTTTCTCTGTTATCCTTAATAGAAACTTCATATTCCACTTATTTTTCTCTTTTCCCTTTTCTAATCTTCTTAGCAATTTCCTCTTCCATTCATTTTTATTATTTTAATCTTTTATCAATTTCCTCTTTCATTCCCTTTTTCTCTCATTTTTGTTTTCTTTTCTATTTAAATGGGGCATCTCTATACATAGATAAAACTATTTACATTTCTCCATTCATGTTGTTCAATTCCATTATCACACTCGCTTCTTTAACACTCTCCCTTAGTGCTCTCTTCTTTAGCATTCTCCCTTAAGGTACTCTTCTTTGACACACTCTCCTTTGAGGACTCTACCTTAAGGTGCAATCTCCCTTAGCGTGCTCTCAGAGGAAATCTATGAATATGGAAGCAAATAAATGACCACATCCATGGAAAAATTAGGTAGTATTGCAAATAGATGCAACAATTCAATTTCATCTTTTTACTATATTCACTTCTTCTACAATCCATTGCAAGAATTGGTGGATACCATCATCCTTATCTACTTTAATGTCTCTTTGGACATTTCTATATATATCAAAAGAAGTGATCTTCAATGATAATCTTTGAGATATTTATTATAGTGACATTATTTTCACTGTTACTTTTGTAGTTATATATTTTCTTTTAGCTTCAACTTTTCATATCATGCTTTGTCAATTACAATGTTGAATTGCATTGTATGAAGCTCAATTAAATAAAATAAATAGAATATATACATGATATTCTAGACTTCAATAGGAGCTTCAATAATAATTTTACATGATATTTCAATCCTTTGAATTATAATAAAATACATGTTATTTAATTTTATCTTTTACATTGGATGTTGTTTTATATAGATTTAGAAGAAATTCCAATTACAATTTGAGACAATTAATTTATATATATATATAAATCCTAGGTTGTAAATTTAAAAACATACCCTTGCAAATCGATTTTCCCATGCACACATGAATAACATTTGGGCTGCCTAATTTGGGCATAAACAAATTCATAAAAATTGATTAAGGAGGCCAAGTTCTATCAACAACTTGCCTTTTCAAAACATTTTGGTCAATCATAAAAAAAATTAAAAGATTATTAGAAGGGGTTGCCACCTATGGGAAATGATTTTCTCATTCAAATTGGTCCACTCAAGCTCAAATACGAGGAAAAAGAAAGTATCAAGGCTGTCAACGATTTGCCCCTTCAAAACTTTTTGCCCAACATAAATCAAGTAAACAAAGAAACCCAATTTTAAGCATTAAATTCCCATACAAAACCACTTTTCTTAAGAAGATTTGTGAGCATGCGGATGTGAAGTATATGGGCGTTGATTTGGCCCTCTCCATTTGATTTGATTTGCACATTAACAATGAAAAGAAGCTACCTATTATGGGCATTGAACACTCGAGCTCAAATATATGGAAAAATAATGTGCCAAGGATAACAACGATTTGAATGGGCAAAGATTTTGTCATTCAAATCATTCTACTCAAGCTCAAATACAAGGAAAAAGAAAGTGCCAAGGATGGTAGCGATTCACCCCTTCAAAACATTTTTATCAACACAAATCAAGTAAACATAGAACTGATTTTGAGCATGAAATTTCCATATAAAACTACTTTTCTTAAGTGGATATACAAGCATGAGGATGTCAATATTTATACATCGACTTGGCCCACTCAATTTGATTTGCCTTACATATTAACAATGGATATAATGATACATGTTCTGGGCATTGAACACTCTGTTGGACACACCTACCACACTTAGAGGGGGGGTGAATGAGTGTGGGGCTATTTTCTCAAAACTTCCCTCTTGCACAAAAACTCATTAATTAACATTCAACATTTATTCATTACCCATTGCTGTAACTCATTAATTAACATTCAACATTTATCACTCATTGCTGTCATTTATAAACAAATTAGATGCAGGCACATATAAATGTTATATATCAGTCAATATATCATCACTCAAGCTTCATCATCACAATTGGATACAAAGAACACAAGATGGCTGTACAATTTTCTTTTTATTACGTATTTACAATCCTTGGGGTTTATCAACAAAATAAATCGATAGAGGTAACCCCTCTACAAGAGCACGAAGCTCTATATGCAAGACTCAGCTTTAATTCTCAAAGAGCACTAACCGAGATGAGGCAACAATCCTCAACAAATAATTTGTCAATAGGTGTTAACACTGTCAGAGGCAAATGCTGTGTATCAGCCCTCAATGCACATGTACTCAAGGTGTGAACGCGGGCTGTATGATGTAACAAGCCAGAGGCTTGAACTAGGGCTGGTTTCTGCTTCATGCCTTGTATCCTTCCAGAATCTCTCTCACTTTCTCTCGCCTTCCATATTTCCAAACTGACCAACAAGTCACAGCAACACATTCAAGCTCTCCAATAGCTTGCTTCTATGTCACACAACCACAGAATGTTATTCAACTATGTATAAATAACTAGTATACTATAGCAATCACATCAATACTAAATCATAAGAGTGTCGCTTTAACAATTCCACCAAATTCAACCATAAATGTTGATAACATCATAGGAACCCATACTAAGAATTCCATAAGAATTCACAAGATATCAAACAATAGCATCTATCAAGACAATAATGTCCATACCAACAACAGGATAGATTCAGGGCCATAGGTTTTATCCGAACCCCGCTCATCATCCAAGATGAGCTTCGCACCACCAAAACAAATATCCAAAGTGAGGTTATTCGGGTCCATACCTCTGGATAATGTTCACGGTACATCACCCTATACAACCAGCCATAGTGTGTACACTTATATGACAACCCCGCTGCGGGCATCGTGAAAATAGGGTTTTATGAACTTTAGACTTTTGTCATTAAGATTCTGAGACATTTAAACCCTGATGCCCTATAAGACTCTCCTCTCACTTTCTTCCTCGAATAGATCTTCAATCATGCTCCAGATCCAGCATCAATAAGATTTCTCTCATGAAGCTCTCCATCAATACTCCAAAGATATTCACAAGAATCTCTCCACACATTGGATTCACAAGGATTCTCGTCTAAATGCAGACATTTTACAAGAGATCCAGTTTTTATTTATATTTCAACTTCTGTAGGCTCACTTTGAATCCCATTTTAGGTTATTTTAACCCAGCCTTCAGTCACTGAACCTATTTTCCTTTATTTTAGGGTTAACCATCATAAATAGGAAAGTTCTAATACTTTATCATTTAGTATTCTTCTTGATTTTGCCCATTTACTTTTAAGTGCATTTAAATAATCCATCTTGATTTTGTCACTTTACTTTGCATCATTTAAATAATGATTTCTTCCTTTTCAAGCATCTTTACTTCTTTTGACCTCAGTCTACTGCCTTCATATGGGGGTCCTCCAACTTCATAAGACCAAAACTCTCAAACTAAGGGAGGAGCAGGAGAACATCTCCAGCTACCACCGAATGATATGTCAGCACCATCCATCTAGGAGGGCTTCACCGACAATTTCATTTATATTCATCTCATTAGTCCACATGCAAGCATGGGGTCTCCTAAACTACCTTTCTAGGAGAACCTAATCCAGAAGCTGCCTTCCTGAGTGGCTTTCACCATAAGGGGACTATGGAGTCGAAGTATCCATTTTTGCATTTTATCAACCATGATAAGATAATAATGATTCTTCTTTGCATCAATCTTCGGCTGAACAAGATCAGTAGGTATCAACTTATGCATCATGTATCAATGAAAAACTCATTGATCCATCTTCATCAATGCATTTGTAGTCAATTGATCCATCTTATCAATTGGTTTCCACTTCGAAATATATCATTCTCATCATGTATCTGTATCACTAGATCCTGCATCTTTATCAATATATCACCTCTACTGTGGGTACTCTATATCAATCATCATTTGACATCAATCAATAAAACCAACAATCCTTTGGAATCAATCAATCAAAACATTGGCATCAATGACATATGATCCAACAATCTCTAAATAATCAAACCATTGGCACTGTTTACACAAGGATCCAACACACTCAAGCTCAAATATAAAAAAGAAAGTGCCAAGGCTGAAAATGATTCAAATGGGAAAGGATTTGATGAGTAAACTACCCCACCTCAAGCTCAAATAAAAAGGAAAAAGAAAGGGCAACATTCACCCTTCAAAACATTTTTCCCAAATACAAACTCTAAGTAAACATAGAACCGCTGGAGGCACATGAAACTCCCATAGGCAAACCATTTCATTAAGTAGATTTGGAAAAGACTATGGATGTTGTCGGTAGGAACTAATTAATCAATTGTTTTCAATACATTGTTCCATGAAAAATACAGTTCTAGGCATTGAACACTCAAGTTCAAATACAAGGAAAAATAAAATGCCAAGGTTGGCAACAATTCGAATGGGCAAGGATTTTCTCATTCAAATCATTCCACTAAAGCTCAATTACAAGGAAAACAAAGTGCATAGGCGGACAACGATTCACTCCCTTTAAAACATTTTTCCCAACACAAATCAAATCAAGTAAACAGAGAAAACCAATTTTGAGCATGAAATCCCCATACAAAACAATCCTTTGTTTTAGATAAATGAAGCATGAAGATGTCAATTATTTGGGCATCGATTTGGCCCACTCAATCTATTTTCTTTGCACATTAACAATGGAAAGAAAATTCATGTTATGGGCATTAAACACTCTTGTTGTCCAAGATTGGTTACATAAACACATGCCCTATTATCCATATAAATTTGTACTTAAAACCAAGAAGAATTACAACTTCAAGATTGGTTACATAAGCACATGCCCTATTATCCATATAAATTTGTACTTAGAACCAAGAAGAGTTACAACTTCATAATAAATCCAATATTAAAATAAAACCCACAGTCAACTCAATTAAACCAAATAGAAACATAAAAACAAATTAATGGCTTTTATCAAAGATAATTCACCTAATTCTCATTGAGATTCAAATAATTATCATTATTTGAATAATCCAACCATATGTACAACTACTCTGCCTATTGTAACTTCAATTTCATCTTGGCAACTCATATTATTAGAAGTGCCTTTTCCTTATAAAGTCTAAAGTTGACTTTTTAACTTTGATTTATTTTATGTGGTAGAAAAATTGAATGTAAACAGAATTGTCGTAACTATTAACCTTTGACTATCTTTTCTTTATACTTTATTATATATGTATAGAATAATAAATGTAGTAGTTGTAACATTGCAACATACATTAGGTCTGACTTGGTAGATAGTTATTGTAGCAATATACATTTGCACCTTCCAATGGTTTGAACTTCCTAAAATATTATAGTTTGTTTTGTAGTGTTATAAGCGTCTTCTTACCCATTGGTAATACATACTCGTATAAGTGGCTTGAACTTCTTCAGAACATCATGGCTATTGTGTGTATACTTGGTTCTCATCTTTGTGAATCAAAGAGGTCTTCATGGTTAGTTATCCATATTCATTGTTTATATTAAGCTCATGTATTATTAATTTGTATTAGATTATTTATTTTCAACAAGCCTACATGCTTTATGATTTATGACCTCATTTAATATACATACACATTTTTATCCATTGTTTTCATTTTCTCTCAAAGATATAATATGTCATTCTAGTTATAAAACATTTTGCCATTTTTTGTTATATTTCATACGAGCACTTATTGACTTTGTGGTTAGTAACTTTAGGATGTTTAATGGTAATTGGTATATTAGTTGTGTTACTGATTAATATCCAAAATATTCAACATTTTGAGGGTAATTTTTAGATTTGAATGATTTTTTTCTTTATTAGGATTTAACAATTTAATATAAGTGGATAATGATGCAAGGTAGAGCATGAACTACAACCAAAATAGGCAACACCACCCCATACCTCTTCATATCCCACCCACATGGCACAATCAAACAAATATTCAACTATCATTCATGGTGGCACAACTTTGTTGTGAAAAACACTAGCTCTGACTCGACGACCTATAATGTACTTGTTCTTTCAGAGTGCTTCAATGCTCAACTTGTTGATTGCCTCCTCATCGCAGGGATTCTTGATTAGTACTCTCATTTTTGATCGATGTGTTAACTTTTAGAACCGACACAGTCCACTACAATCAGATTAGAAAAACATTAGCCTGCATTCCAATAAGATATGGATGGTTAATGGTTAAAACATGTATGTTTCCTCTTAAAGAGGTCACGGTGTTCAAATCCGTGAGGGAGGGGTAGGGTATGGCAATTTCAGAGATCTTGTTTCCAAATGCAAATTGGTTTCAAGTAGGTAACCTTTCATTCCACAAACAAGGGGGCCTCACAATCTAATCTCCAGGCCGGCCCGGCCGCGACCTTAAAAAATAGATTATTATTATTATTATAATGTAGTTGTGCTTTAGGAGTTCTTGAGTGCTTGACTTGTTGATTGCCCCTCATGGCATGGATTCTTGATTTGTAATTTCAATTTTGATCGGTGTTTTCCCTTCTTCTAGCATAGTTTAATGGTTGAGGGGGAACCCTGGGAAAGGTCGATCGACCCTTCATCGATCATAGTATCATCATCAAGGGGGGGCATGGGGAAGGGATGACCGATCATTCCTTGAACATAGTATTCTACTTGAGGGTATCCCACTAAATTGTTGGCCAATCCTTCCTCAAGAGCACATTATTGTCAAGTAAACGGGTTCATTATTGGTTGGCCCTTCATCATGTATCTCTTTTCGTAATTGGAGGATGAGCCGGGCCACATCTCTGTTAGTAATATATCTTCGCCAACGATATTGAACAAGTGTTGACTGACCCTTTTCTTATAGTCTAGGTTGATCACTCATATGTTTATACTACTCAACTATTCAAAAATCCTATATATCTTTCCTTTCAAACAATCATGTAGAACTGTTGATTTCTAGGTATGTCTATACTCATCGTCAATAGGGTGGTGGAAGCCTGTGATTGAGTTCATCATCATCATCAAGCGTCATGGAGAAAAGCACCTAATGCGTGTATAGTCTTCTAATAAAAGGTCACAGGATCAACGAGGTTGCTACAGAGTAGTTATTGCAGTTAATCCCACACCAACGGAAGATCAATTTTCATCAAGCATTATTTATATAAAAGTGGCTATAAGCCCTGAGAAACATCTGAGTATTGGATTCTGAATGAAATTGAATGCATATTTTGAAGGAATTTTATACGGACTTTTTGTCATCTTTGGCATTGGGGACACGAGTACAAATGTCTTAGGAATGTTAGTCCCAACACCATGTGGGTCACTTTTAAATGGATAAAAAGTTGTTTAGCTGAACAACTCAAATAGAAACATCAAATAGTGACATCAACCAGGATTAGAAGCTGTGAATTTACCTTAAAAGTTTTTAATTTTAGATATTCAATGATTGCTGTACAACAAATAAGTGTAGATACTTGTTAGAAGTAAATACGCCTATTGAATGATGCAATTTCATATTGTCTCCACATTGTCTGCTCTCTACAACATGCTGGGTTGAATGAGATAACTATGGTCGATTCTAACAATGAAGATAAAAACATTTACATGAATCTATGTTTCTTTTCTTCTTATAGAAGTTGGATTGCTACATAAATGTTCAAATAATAGAGATTGCATTGCCATAGGTCTTGTGACAAATGTAGATGAAAATTATTTTATTGAAGGGAAGATTTTGGGATCTTTCTCATTTGGTGTGTTGGTGAATGAACTATTATTTCCTTGTGACATTTGCTCACCCAAGTTAGAGCTTGGCAATTTAGTACCTTGGCCAATAAGCAAAATGGTGTATTTCAAAATAGGTACTATCCTAAGGGTTGAAGACGTTAACCAATTTTTTGTCCACTAAAACAAATTAACCAAAATCACAACATTAAGTTTTTGGGAGAAAAGGTGAATCTAGTCCATCAATGGTCTTCACAACCAAATTATATTACTAGGGGAATAATTCCAAATGTTCTAGAAAGAGAGGTGGTGCACTTTGCACCACTAGATTGTAATGAATTTAGAGTTTTATTCCATAAAGTATTTTTCCATTGTGAGAAATGTTGCTTATCATAAGGTTTTCTTTGAAGATGGATTGCAAACTATTTGCTTGACCTTAATGATGCCCCTTTAGATGTGATATTAAAAAAAATGCAAAGGAACCTAGTGTCAAGTTTTGGGAAGCAATTGGAGCATGTCCTTCGTAGATGGTGTATCCACCAATTGATAATGTAGATTATGCTGATATAAAAATTGTGACAACAAGGCTATACAATCTTTTAAAATGCCAAATTATGAGTGCATCTTATAAAAGGAAGTCAAACACAATATCTATAGAAACATTTGATGAAAGTGCATTCTTTACAAAAATGGGCACTGCATTTTGTTGTAATTTTTTTTTGTATTTCTAAAACTCCATTTCAGTGAATGGTTAAGGGTAATAAGAAGGTGTGTGTCATGAATGGAAATTTAAAAAGATACTTTGTATTAAATTCTATCGAATCAAATGCCTTTATTTCCAAACAAGGATATTAAAATAAAAGAACTCTACCTACAATGAAGTTTGACATAGTAGGATTTTGTCAGAATGCATGGTTTAAATGTTATGGAATAAAAAGAGGCACTTTCTACCATTATAAGAATATGATTATGAATGGTTATTTCAAGGTCATGATGGGAAATAGTGGATTGAAAAAATATAGATCAAATACTATTGCAATAATAACCAATATTAATAAGATTGTGTAGCAAAATTCAAGTAAAGGACCACATATAACAC
The DNA here is from genome assembly GCA_010110895.2 of Picea sitchensis. NCBI lineage: Eukaryota > Viridiplantae > Streptophyta > Pinopsida > Pinales > Pinaceae > Picea > Picea sitchensis. The sequence continues at coordinate 9,554 of SNQJ01S0243375.1, forward strand.
ATTCAATAAGTCAAGATGAAACAAGGGAACCTCTCAATTTTTTTCCACCTAATATGTCCCAGGGGTAGCTTCACAAGATGGCTAATGAGGACATCAAATGTATTGGTCTTTCTCTAGTGTTGTGATCCAATTTGAACAATGTAATGAGAAAAGCAACTTCCATATGTTGCAATCACGAAGAACAACTTCTTTGCAAGGTGTAATGATTATATTTCAATTACAAACAAACTTAGGGCTACCACTAATCCAACTGAAGTAGAACGGTTGCAATAATTTCAAACAACACATAATCACTATATTGCAAGTTGTTGCCATATGTACTATGCCCATAGATTATCTTAAGAGAATAGTGCACACACTTACTTGAGCATTGCGCATGACAAGATGGATAAGTCAAACAGATCTATACCAAGGTTGGGTAAGAAGGAAAAGGCTATTAGTAATATCATGTATCTTCCCATTTCTTTAACTGGTGTGCTTACACATAGATGCAAGATTGGGGGTTTTGACCACTTCAATATTTCCTTTTTGGAGACGGGTTCAAATTTCTCTATGACTTCATTGGATAAGTGTCTAAAGGATCTTGAAGAACCAATGATGAATCAATATGGGGATTTGTTTTATGAAAGGGGAACATCAAATCACCCATTAAATGAAGCTCTATTACACTCTGAGCCTTATGAAAAATGTCTTATTTACAAACAAGATGGTATGCAAGCACATGAGATAAGTGTTGATAATACAAACTTTTGCAGGTCAAATAGAAAATGACCAACAATATTATCGTTGCAAATGGATAATTTTGTGGGTAATAACAAAAATCACTTTGTTTGCATTTTTATCCCTTTTAACATCAAAGAGGGTGTTTGACACTGTTGAAGTTGGATTCCTCCTTGTGGTACACACACATGAAGACATAGATGGAACTCATGGGAGGTTATCACCTAAATTAATGTGAAAATACATATTTTTGATGTTAAATATGATGGACACTTATAGGACATGTGAGGATCACAATTCCTATGTCCCATATTTATTGATGAATTTCTTGACTTTAAGATCATTATGGAACCACACCTTTTGGATGGTAACTCCAAGATTACTGGTATCAAAGGATGGAAGTTCTTCAAATTCCAGCTCATTTATGATAGGCCAATTATGCAATATAAAACATTACTTCAGGATGAAAAGTGGTTACCTCCAGTTAATATGTGTCGTTCTTTGCTTGATGGAAGTGCATAATTACCAATGGGGTAGCCTCCGTTGTTAAATCGATAGGTAAGGAAGCCTTATGATATGGATAAAATAAAAAATGGATTAGCAACATATATTCATTTAGGAAGAAAGGGATTGATAAGGGAGGGGAACAATATTGGAATCCCAAGATAACTTATTGGGAGACTATATATAAAGCTTTGGACACTTCCTTCCAAAGCATTGGGCAATCAACAATTAATTTTTGTCCATCCATGGTGTAGGAAATAAGAAACAATGCTCTTATAAAGTCCTTACATGAAGTTATGGAAGCATACTTGAGGAAAAATTCCCTTACAATTTATTAGAAAAATAAGAGAAGAGGGGTTCCATAACAAAATTGTGTTGATTACTCTACACATTAATGTAATTGTAAACATATAAATAAATGAAGGTTTTGCCTAAAGTTAGACATACTACCTTATCACAATCATAACTAGTTGAGAGAATATCTCAACCACACACTAAGCTTGGAGCTAATTTAGCTCTCATCCAAAAACCTCTTAAAATCATTCAAGAAGATTGTTCATGTAGAGACATTCTCTACTTGACAATAACTAATATAATAACAAACTTATGTGACTAAATATTAGCACGTAACACAATTATGAGTTAACTATTCTAATACTCCCCCCTAATAAGCACTTGTCTTATCCAATGATATCTTCATTATTCTCTAGTCTACTGCAACAAATGATCTTTTATATCCTAAAGATGGTCCCACTCTGCAAAGTCTTCATTTGGCCTGATTTGGTATTTGTATTTTGTACCTCAACTATAGCGTCACCACCAAACTATCAAAGTCCATATAAAGGAACAACCATCCCCTAGAATACATGGGTACCCAACCACTATAACCACCAATCTAGTAGGAACTCCTTCACCTGCATTGTTCATTCAACTCCCTGATGCATTAATGTGCAAACAACTCCGCCACAATTTTTAAGAACTAACTAATGCAATTGATGCACTTTGATCTCTATTGACATATGTTCCTTGAATATTACTTGATTTGATTCTGACACACTTGGTCCAATATCACCCAGAGTCTACAACCAACAAATGGCTCACCCCACACACAAGTGTTAACAACTACTTATACCAGTGGAAAACTTCCCCTTCAAGGAAACTCAAACAATGAACACCAAACCTCCAATTATGAGTCTAATGCCACACAACCATGATTAAATACTTGGACCATGAGTCTAATGCAACATAACCAAACTAGGGGTATGCGTGCCTATATAGGGCTTATAAGCATACGCTAAATTACATTACACAAATTTTAAGCCTCGCCGAAAAATACCATAGGACAATAATGTTTTCTTTCGTTGATTTGTTCTTGTTGGAAATATTGTTTTCATTTATGTGAAAGACAAGGGGAGCCTAAAATATTTCCAAGATAAATATTACAAGCCTACAAATGTCCAAGATAAATATTGTAAGATGGAGATTGTTGAACGTATTATTTTTGGTCAATTTGGATACCCTATCTTTGAAGGAATTTTTACCCTACATACCTAACTCAATTGGGAGCACAAGTTACATGGTTGGAAATCTTATTCTAATACTTTTCCAATGGTATATGGAAGTCCCTCTAACTCCCTATGAATGAGGAGATATGATTTTTTTCGTTCGACAACCCAGTTAGAAAATTGAGGTCGGCTCAACTAGTCTTTTGGGGATAGAATTACTATAAATACAAGACATAATTTCACATTTTTAGAGAAACCAAGCAAGAGATCAAGTTCGAGGTGCCCTAAAGGTGTTGGGGTGTCATTCTGGTGTGCAAGAGAAGTCTAAGGGATTCTCTCAAGATCTTTCTTATTCTCAAGATATACTATAAGGTTGTGATGTTTCCATGAGGTTGTGACGCTGCCCTATGCAATGCTATGAGGTTGTGATGTTTCCATGAGTGGATGTTGTCTTCAGTGGATGTTGTCGTCAATGATTACATTATGGGAATGATGACATGAGGCTTGCTAGGGTTTGAATGATTATCTGTGGAATGAAACATGTAAATGAAGTTAGAAGTATTCTGTGTATGAAGATCATGGATTGGTGTCTACACATATCTTATTGAGTTGGTGCTCAATTGATGAGATTGGTGTCTCTAGTAGGTTGGTGCCTACATCTTGCTGAGTTGGTTATCAACTAAGGATATTGGCGTCTCTAGTAGGTTGGTGCCTACAATATTTGTAATAGTAGGTTGGTGCCTACATACATTTATAAAGATATTTTTTGTGGTTTTCTCTTGCAAGGGTCTTCACTTAATATTTGATGTCAAGGTCTATGCCATTGAATAAATGAAGGATCTAGAGAAACTAACAATGGATGAGTTGCATGGGATTCTCACTGCACATGAGATGAGGACAAAAAAAGAAAAGATAACGCAGAAGGAAGCAACTTTCAAAGCATCAAAAAAGTCAAAAGGACACAGATTATGTGGTTGTTCCAGCCACAAATAAGATATAGAAGAACCACTATTAGTGAGAAAGCTAAAAAGAGGATATGGAAAACACAAAGGC